>MVGT01000805.1:0-61915 GCA_002174775.1 Macleaya cordata
TCACCCAAAGCAAAAGAGTTGTTGACAATGTCATTTAACTTGGCATAAAATTCATCAAAGGTTTCATTGTCATCCATTCTAATGGTTTTAAATTGACATTGACAGTGTGATATCTCTTGAAAGGGTTGTGAGTTTGAGGATAAAGAGAAGAGTGCGAGAGGAATATTATAGAGAGAAGCAATATTGTAGAGAGAGAGAAGTTTGAGAAGTGAGCTAGAGAGAAGCTTGTGAAAGTAGTTGAGTGTGTGGCTTGCATTGTAATCCCTTTAATCTTATTGAAAGAAGTTCTTCTTTGCCATGGATATTGTTAGGTCCATGAGTTCTCTCATATCATATTTGTCGAATTTCGTGTCAAAGGTAAACTCAAGAAGGGCAATGTAACTTGAGTTAGAGTTAGTGAGTCATTCGGTTCGTTGCGAAGAAAAGACTCCAAGAATGTAACACCCCGCCCTCACCTTTCGGGTCTGCAACCCTTACTCAATGAGAACTAGGCATTTTCGGCGGAACCAATAACAACCTGTAGCTCTAGGGTGAGCGTAGCTCACCAAGCTAACAAGAAGCTTGCACTCATATTCACAACATAAGTACAATAAAGCTGAAATAAACTTTATCAACTTAAAGATAATCTGTCAAACAATTGGATAATTAAATAATCCCAAAGATCAAAGGATTGAACAATGTCCATACTAAACTGAAAGAAACAACAAAGGATGTCCTACGTCTTCACGGAACTTAAGCAAGTCTCCGAAGACTAAATCCTGCCTATGTGATCACCGCCTCTAGCGAGGATTCACCTGTAGCCTTGGACCTGTAAAAATAACGGTGCTAGGTCAAAACCTAGCCAGCAAGTTCACTAATTCCCTTGGCTTAGATTCGGGTTAACCATATACTTCACAAGTTTCAGTGTATTAACAACGATAAGATAACAAATAAAGTAATGTAAAGCAATGCACAAGATTCACGGCTGTTGTGTTTTATGTTCTTCGATTAAGATTAAGTTCTCATATCAAAGAGTGCTCTCTAGTTACTACCCACGTTTCACCCATTCCTGTAGTTCAATCGAGACACTGGCCGTGCGCCACGTAAGTCTGATGAAACCGCCTCGAAATCCATCCCCCGAACACTGGTAACCCTGTCGGCGTTACTTACGTGTCAAGTGATTCCGTAGACCTCACTTGGCGATTCCGAAGACCTCGCTTGGAGAGGACCAGGCCTATACANGTTTCACCCATTCCTGTAGTTCAATCGAGACACTGGCCGTGCGCCACGTAAGTCTGATGAAACCGCCTCGAAATCCATCCCCCGAACACTGGTAACCCTGTCGGCGTTACTTACGTGTCAAGTGATTCCGTAGACCTCACTTGGCGATTCCGAAGACCTCGCTTGGAGAGGACCAGGCCTATACAGGACCTAAACTATGTTTGCACACGTGTCAAACAAGTTATTTAAGCATACGTCAACTTATGGAAGTATCTTACACATTATCTATGTGTCCACAATTCCTCATCATCATGGAAAATAGTTCTCAAGAAGTTATATATGCATTTTAAACTCATAAATACATATCCTTTAATAGCATGCATGTACATAATCATAATATCCTTCATGCATGAACTAACTACACAAAAACCAATTTTGGGGTCAAAAGAGCAATGTGTATCGATACACCCTCAGTGGGTATCGATTCTCACTTTCAGGCTAAGGGAGTATCAATACACCCTAAATGGGTATCAATACTCCCTGTCAGATTGGGGGTGTGTCGATACACCCTAAATGGGTATCGATACACCCTTTCAGATTGGGGGTGTATCGATACACCCTGAATGGGTATCGATACTCCCTGGGTTTTCTCGCGATTCTGGGTTTTGTTCTTCAACCAAACTCCAAGGAAACATGGTTTTTCTCACCTGCAACCTTAGGGGATTGTATACAAGTTAAAAATACATATATTTCATGCTCTTTAACCAATGAAAATCATACACACATGGATACATGCCTTCATTCCTCTAGTTAACATATATCATCATTTAAAACCCAATTTCTATGCATTCATTCATGGATTAGGTTATGTAAACTAAGCATAAACCTAGATTTCATGCAAGCATTTACTAAGACTTCATTAAAGTAAAGTGGAAGACCAAAGTCTACACCAAAAGAGCAAGTTACTACTTGCCTCAAATCACCAAGGAAGATGAAACCCAAGGAAGAAGAAGAAGATGAAGAAGATGATGATCCCAGCAACACACCCTTGATTTCTCTGAGATTCCTTCTGCACAAAACCTTGGATCTTCTTTAAGTCTAACTCTCTCCCTTGCTCTCCCTCTCTCCCAGCTGAGCAGCATCCCTATCTTCTCTTCCTCTCTTCCAATTGAATGGAAAAGAAACAAAATGGGGGAGTTATTGTTAGGTTTAGCTAATACTTATAGATAATAGCACCCAACCCAAATGAAACTCTACCCAAGTGCCCTTAACAAAAGTGGTTGCCCCCAACAAAACAACTAATAGAGATAGGGGTATTACACAAAAGCTCACTTCACCACCAGAACTCATCTTAGGATGGTAAGTGACTTAGAAACTTAATACCATAGGTGGCTAGTTCACATTAGATCATATGAGAAAGAACGGAATGGCAAAAGATGTCAAAACCCCTTAAAACTAGTGTTTGAAAGAATGATGTCAAAATACCACGATTTTTCGGGAGACTGTGACCATTTGTACTGTGGCCAAAGGTTGGTTTCGAAACCAAAGCTGCAGAATGATGTCAGATGGTTTTTGGTTTCGAAACCAAATATATTGGTTTCGAAACCAAAGTTACTAAAAGCATTCAGCTATTTTGTGAGCTATAAAGTGATTCCTTTTCACCTTTTTGCACATTCCCTCTTAAGTATGTTTTACGGAAATTATTGGAGCGTGGAGAACACTTCTATATGGGATGAGGGATCAATGGAATGTCTCCTCATCTCCATTATTGTGTCTAGCTTTTCACCTTAAACAACCTAGGGATTTTTGGGTTTGTGCTGGACATTTTGAGTTATAAATAGGGATTGAACCATCAATGTTTAATGATCCATTCAGCCTATTTATCAACAAGTTCTTAGAGAGTGTCAACTCTAATTGTTTGGCTTCCAAGCTTGTTGTACATGATTTAATCCTTCCCATTTTAACTCAAAACCTGAGTTTTGTTGCCGGTGGATTTTTGGTGGTTAAGCTTGAAGTTTCAAGCTTAGGTTGATATACTTGATGAGTCAAGTATTGGTTCAAGGTGCGGGACTTGTGGAGTTCAAGTTGGAGACGCATCAACGTCTACTAAGAGGAAAATTCGTGGAGTTTGAATTTGTGGAAGAATTGTACACCGTAGCTTTTGGAGCGTAGAGGGAGTCGTTATTCGTGTTCATCGAGTGGTAAATCGAGTTGTAAGTTTTCCATAACTCTTAGTGGATTTTTGTTGGACTAGGTCTCGGGGTTTTTCCCAGTTTGGGTTTCTCTCGTTAACAAAATCTCTTGTGCATATTTCCATACTTGTTGTGAGATTGAAATATTCGATTATTGTTCCTAATTCCACATATTAAGAATCGAATAAGTCAATACTCTTGTTAGAGATTTTTGTTGTACTCTTATCACCTTAGTAATTCATAATTAGGTGATAGTGTGATCCTTAACCATAGTCACATTGACATACGGTTAAATTTATTAACCGTAGGGCATTTATACTTTCAATTGGTATCAGAGCAGGTTTACTTGCACGGTTTAATAACCTAAGTGTGATCCTTGTTGTGACTTATAGAATCACAAAGAGAGGGTAGTGCAGTAAATTTACCTCCATTATTCAATAGAAATAACTATCCTTATTGGAAAGCTAGGATGAGAGCTTTCTTAAAGTCTATAGACCAAAGAGTTTGGAGAACTATATAGGTTGCTTGGTCTCCACCTACTATGATTGTAGGAACTAGAGACAATTCTAGAGAAGTTCCCAAACCAGAAGATCAATGGGATGCCATAGATAGTGAGGCTGCTACTAGAAATAGCAAGGCTCTCAATGCCATCTTTGCTGCTGTAACGGCTGATGAATTTCGTCGCATATCTAATTGTGAAGTAGCGAAGGAGGCATGGGACATTTTAATGGTAACCATGACGGTACTAGGACTGTAAAAATAGCAAAGCTTCAATTGTTAACCACCCAATTTGAAACCATCAAAATGGATGACAATGAACCTTTTGATGAATTCTATGCTAAATTGAATGAAATTGTCAACAATTCTTTTGCTTTGGGTGAATCTATTTCTAACTATAAGATAGTACGTAAGGTTTTGAGATCTCTTCCGGAGAGATTTCAAGCCAAGGTTACGGCTATCGAATAGAGTAAAGATATTGATGCTATTCTTCCTGAGGAACTTGCAGGTAACTTAAAAACCTTTGAATCCAGTTTGCATCATTCAAGGACTTCAAAGGATATAGCTTTTGCAGCATCAAAGAATGTAACCTATACTGATTCAGAAGATGAGGATGATCATAATGATAATAAGGAGCTTAAATTTCTTTTCAAAAAACTTATAGAGTTTTTAAAAGTTAAGAAAGGAAAAATTCTGAAACATGGGATTTCATCCTCAAGAAAAAGTAAGTCATTAGGTAAGGATAAAGATCATAAGAAAAATAACAACTCTAGTGATATTCAATGTTTTGAATGTCATGGTTATGGACACTTTTCCAATGAATGTCCCAACAAAAAGTCCAAAAGCAGGAAAAAAAAGATGGTCACTTGGGATGATTCAGTAAGTTCAAGTGACAATGAAGATAAAGCAAACTATGTGGCTTTTACCACTTCTTAGGAATCCTCTTGTGTCCACTCAAAAGATGAAATAAGTATGAAATTAGAAGATCTTCATACTGATCATAATGGAGAAAAAGGAGAAACCACTAAGGCTTTTATTACCTTTGTGGAATCTTCTAATGATCTCCTTGAAGATTTATATACTAATTTTGAAGATCTTTAGGCTACTAAAGGAAGAGAACACTGAACTAATGGCTATGGTTGCATCTGTTGATCATGAAAAAGATATACAAGCTGAATCTAATGATCTTCAGAGTGATAGTGAGAATGATGTTGATTCTACAGAGTTGTTCAAGAGTATCATGAAGAAGTGTGAAGAGTTGTCAAAGGCAAACAAGAATCTTACAAAGAAGATATGTTTGTTACAGACCGAAAAGAATGACTTGACACTCAAGTTGAATGAAGCAACACAAAGGGATAAAGAATGTGATGAGGAGATTGATAAAATCAAGTTTCTTGAGAATGAACACTCCAAATCTATAGAAAAGGTAGAAAGTCTTGAAAAACAACTTACAATATCAAGGAGTGACTTAACTTTGTCCAATGAGATGCTTGCAAAGTTCAACAATGGATCAAACAGGTTGAACAATCTATTGAATAATGCCAAGAGCACCAATGACAAGAGAGGTTTGGGCTATGATGCTTCTATAAGTTTCTCACCTCCACAAGGAGCTAAGTTCGTAAAATCCAAGGATCCTCAACATCCAAAGAACACTCCAAATCATGTTGGTAAGCCACAAGGTATGCCTAAAGTTTCTAATGTAATTAATGTGTGTTCTTATTGTGGTTATAAGGGTCACTTAAAGAACAAATGCAGATTCCATATAGAAGATTACAATATCAATAAAGATCTTCTAAAAAGAATCAAGTCTTTGAGTGATAAGGCTCAAGCATTGGCTGGAGAGATTGGAAAGCTTAAGAACAATAATCAAGGTACGTATTTCTTTGGATCAAAATCTTATTCAAAGAAAAAGAAGAGAAACAAGGCTAAAAGGGTTGTGTTTGAGACAACCAAACCTACTCACAAGAAACTCAAGACTATATGGGTAAGAAAAAGTGATTTGACAAGTTTTGAAACTCTTACTACACACAATACCAGTAAGTCGTCTAAGTATTTATTGGTTAGTGGTAGTAGTCATACCATTACTTAATTGTTGTTGTTCTCACTCCTCCCCTTATTTTGAATGCATATATTGTTGGAGTAGTTAAGTGAGTGTTCTACTAGTTTGCATTTTAGTTGTTTGTTATGCATTCTAGTGTTTGTAGTATGTACTTATAGAGAAGTTCTTATTGCATTTGAACATAACATTTAATCTACTAAGTATCATACTTTACAGCATGTCCATTTATTGTCAAATCATTTTTGGGACATGTGTATATTTTTGTGTTTGTCATCTTGGTTCCTTGTCAAATACAGAATGAAGTGTATAAACCTTTGTTATTGGATGAGAAACAAGCTACTACATAAGTGGTGACTATTGATGGTCAACCACATTAAGCAGAATTTTTTCTATAGGTTTATATTCTCCCTTTTCCCTTGTTTTGCATTGCATATCATTTTTGGGTTGAAGAGTGAGTTGGAGATTAGTTTGCTTTCACAAATTGCATTCTAATACAAGTATGTTTTAAGTGTTCTTCTTTTTGTTATTGGCTATCTTTTATAGAATACTTGAACATATAAGAGATTTCACAAATCTGAATTGCTTTACTTTATTTTGATATAGCTTATGAATCTCTTCTATAAATCCACATAGTCTCTTGACTGATCTATAAATCTTGTGCACATAAGAGTCTCTTGAGTAAATGTGATTTTATCCTAGTTGAATCATTGGATGGGTTAGAAATAAAGCTCATGATTCATTGATGGACTGAACTAGCTGGTTGGACTATCTCTCATTAGGATATTGTGTTTTGATGAAATGCTGAAAAAATATTATTATATCATGTTATGAAACATCACCAAAACAATAAGCTCTCGTAAAAGATTTTGAGCTTGGTAAAACACCAAAAGAGTGAGTTGTCGTAAAAATGTTGAACTCGGTGTTTGAACATCAAAAAGAGTGAGATCTTGCAAAAAGATTGGGAACTCGATGTTCTTTATTCTTCATCTTGACCTCATAGTGACCCACTTGGTTCCAATACAATTACTTTTTTGGTTGTGTCTCCTTGGATAAGAGTCGCTTGTAAGTTTAAGGAAAATATTGGCAACAAGTTGGTGATCTATGTCTCATGCTCTTGAGTTCCTCAAGTTTCATTCAAACTCAAACATGAAGGTCACTAATAGGTAACAAAGTGAGATGGTTCTTTCATGCTAGGTAAGGTTCAGATTTGGAGAAATCAGTAATATGGACAACCTTATCATTTTTTCCTTTTAGGATGGTCTCACATAATGATATTGTTCTCTCAAACACACACACACACCATAATCAGGATAATGAGTATTGTGATTTTCATGATTGAGAACTAGCTTGGCTATATTTGAATAAATTTTTGCAATTACATGATTAAGAAATTTTGATTGTGATTGTGTATTATATTATTGATAGCCTTGACAACATGATTTGGACACAACACAACTTATCTACTTGCATGCATTGATTGTGTAGATTTGTTGAGTGTTGATGCATGTTGAACCGGATTAGTTTTAAGATTCAAATCTTTCTCATGATCTGGTTGAGGGGGAGCTTGCATATTTTGTTTAATTGTATATACTTATACATCCATGCTCATTATTTGCATTAGGCTAATATTTGAAAAATATAAAAATATGCATTTTCTCCAATGGTTTTCAAAACCAGGACATGTTCATACACTTTGGTTTTATTTTTTATCTTAGCTCTGATACACCTTGTAACTAGCTTTGATAAATTTTGTAGTGTGTGACATATTTTTACTTGCCTTCCACCATACTTTCTTATTGTCTATCTAACTATCTACTTAGTTGAAAGCTAGTTAGATATTTATTCTTATGGTTGGTTGGCTTGTATTTGTGTTTCCATACATTGTCTTTCTCAGTTTCTCCTTGTACTTTTCTTTTCTATCCTTTGTCTATTTCTGACAAAAAGGGGGAGAATTGTGTGCCTTTGTCTTTGCAAGAGGAATACTATGTGATAGGAGATATATCACATAGGGGCAGAGATTCTAGTATCACTTATCAAGGAGGAGAGTAAGCTTATTCATTATTTATATTCATGACTTCCATGGTACCTTGATGTGTCTTGTGGACATGTGCAGGAAACAAGTTAAGGGCATCCCATAGAGTTTAATGTCTCTATTTGTTTGGGAGAGTTTTGTCTTTTATCTCTCATTGAGCCTTAGGAATGGATTTTGTCACGAAATTGACAAAGGGGGCAATTGTAAGGTCCATAAGTTCCCTCATGGGTTTTGTCAATTTGCGTGTCAAATCGAACTCAATATGGTCACAGTTAGCAAGTTGTCTCTATATTTCTAATAAATGAAGACTTATAGTGAAGGAGAGATGACTTGGGCAAAGCTCAATTCACCACCATTGGAAGATATCTTAAAAAGGGAGAAGCTTTGACAAAGGGGGAGAGATTATCTCTACTCACATTAAATGCTCTAAACATTCTTCAAGGTATGTATTTAATGTTTTATAATATTCATTGACTTGTTTTGTGAGCATGTGCAGGAAACATGGTGTTTTATACAAATCCGTGTTCTAAGTTTTACTAAGTCATATGTAAGAAAATACGAGTTATAATAGGGAAGGTTCTTTATAGTATTTTCTTATGTATGGATTTGTCACGAAAATGCCAAAGGGGGAGATTGTTAGGTCCATGAGTTCACTCATGTCATATTTGTCGAATTTCGTGTCAAAGGTAAACTCAAGAAGGTCAATGTAACTTGAGTTAGAGTTAGTGAGTCGTTCGGTTCGTTGCGAAGAAAAGACTCCAAGAAGCTCAACTCACCACCGAAACTCATCTTAGGATGGTAAGTGACTTAGAAACTCAATGCCATAGATGGTTAGTTCATATGAAAAAGAACGAGATGGCAAAAGATGTCAAAACCCATTAAAACTAGTGTTTGAAAGAATAATGTCAAAATACCAAAGTTAAAATATGTTGGTTTCGAAACCAAAGTTGAAAAATAATATCAGGAGGTTTTTGGTTTCGAAACCAAACATATTGGTTTCGAAACCAAGTTAAAAAATGCCAACAGATAGTTTTTGGTTTCGAAACTGACTTGTTGGTTTAGAAACCAAAGCTGCAGAATTGTAGCACCCCAAAATTTATATAAGATCTTCACTTAACAAATTATAACAACCCAACATTTTGTGATGGACTTGGGCTTAAGTTGAGTGTTAGATACTATAACCCAATATTTCATATGATGGACTTCAGCATGAATCTATGATTAAGTGGGCTAGGCCCATTTTTATTTTTTTATTTTTTTTGGGTTAAACAACCCAACATGTTGTGTATTATTTATAAAATTCGTATTTATTACTGTAGGTCTTTGAGCATCGTATGGTTCGAATTGGCCTTGAGCTATTTCAGATGAAGTTGTAGGTCTTTGAATCTCGTTTCCAGAATGGTATGGTGGGTGATATTCGAACTTACGGTCAGGAAGTTATGATCATTACAGTACAATGTGTACATATGGGTAGTTATTGACTAATATTAAGGAATAAGGTTTATTCACTCAATACTTTTGATTTAGACCACAAGATCATTTTATTGACACATGTCTTCATATCATAAATTAGGGACATAATTTACATCAAAGTTTTTGTACACAAAACCTTATCTATAAAAATTAGTTTTTGTTATTAAACATATATCACTACCACTAGCTAATAATGCATACATTACCATTACAACTCACCACCACTAGCTAATAATGGATGCACGATCACCACTAGCTAATGATAGATGCACCATCACCTCTAGCTAATAATGATGATTCCACTACCATTTTCCACCATCATAATGGAAAACCTTTTGGAACCCTATATAAGGAGGCTTAAACCAAATGAAAATTGGTACCTTGAAGAAGTTCTCTCCATTTTTAGTCCATCTTCTAAACCATTCAACATCAAGCTAATTTACTTCTTCAAACTATAAGCCTTATTTTCCTACCATTTTGCCTATACAAAAAGAATGGTGTTTCAACTAAGAAGAGGTATTTTTCAACATCAAAAGAGGAGATTTTCAATTTGAAGAAGAGGTATTTTTCAACATCAAAAGGAATTTTGCATAGTAGTATTGGAAGTGAATCAAGATAGGGATCGAAACCCTAGTATAAAACCTATGTTCTTGATTATATTGCTTTTGAACAAATCATGTAGGTAAGAAAATCTATCATCTTTATTTTTTAGATCATGAAATCTATTTACAATTGTATTTTATGATGGAATAGTGTGGTAATTTGAGATCTAATGCAAGATAAAATGTGGTGAATATGAAAGTGAGATGATTTAATAAAATCAATGGTCAGTAAGCCCTAATGGCTTTCCACGAAAATGTGGTTCCCACGGAAGACGATTCTTGATAATCGTGGTTGGCTCACCGGAACAAGCCCTGACTAGTAAGATTAATTAAAAATATTAATCTGGTATTTGTGACAGTTCGTATATAACAAAAAAACGATGCTAATAGGCCCCTGGAAAACACAAATATCAATGGTTTTGTGACATTTTAGTAATACTGTAGAGTTTTCAGCAACGCTTTTAACTGAAAAACGTGGTTTCTGCTGTTGCATATGTTTTGTTGTATTTTTAAATGTGTTTCCTCATTTATACATGTTTGTATCTATTATTTTTGGTTAGTTTCCTACTGAGCTTGCTCACCCCGATAATTTTCCCCCCACAGAGTTCGAGGAGGGTGTTGGAGCGTAGATCGTGAATTTGACGATCGTAGAAAGACTTACTTTCTAGCATAATTTATAGGTGTGCTTAATGTGTTTGATCACACTACTTTATGTATATATCACAGGGATTATGGGATGCTTTAAGTTCTATTTTGGTTTGAATAATGGTTTCACATGTTGGAATTGTAATTTTTCAAGTTTAGTTTTGAATTCAAAATCTGATAGTATTGTAACATTTGAATTGTTTCTCTCAATTCTGAGATCAGAATGATGTTCCGTTAGTTGGATTATTTTCATAATAAACTCATTTATTTCCTCCTAAAATTTCATAATTTTTTGATTAATTGTGGTCGGGTTTTGATAGGGTGAAATATCATATCTCGTTGATGGATTTCTGCTGTTAGTGCAGATAGTTTCAGTTACAGTCGATTTTATAGTATGTTATGCTTTCCAAATTAAAAAACTTTATTCTGTGATATTTTAGATCTATGTGTCTATTTTCGTTTAGTCTTAGAATGACTTAAAAATGATTTAAGGTGAATTAATTATGTACAAAACAACGGACCTGAAGCAAATTCTGGACAGATTAATATATGTCTAAAACATTTTTTAGTTTGCATAAACCATTTGATTTACTTTAGTCAAACTTAGTTAACTATGAATTAAATTTTAACTACTCTTTTGAGTTAATTTTGTTGACCTATTATAGTTGGCTTGTAGGGAATAGAGAGAAGGATTACCAATCTTTGTTCTTACAATGCCAATAATTATGTATTCTTCTAATACTCTTATTTTCAAGTTTAATGATTCAAGTTGGATTATAAGATTTGAAAATTAGGGTGTTATAAGAATGATGTCAGATGGTTTTTGGTTTCGAAACCAAACATATTGGTTTCGAAACCAAAGTTACTAAAAGCATTCCAGGCCTTTTGGTTTCGAAACCAATTAGTTTGGTTTCGAAACCATCGCCCAGATTTGTGCGATTTCAGCTATTTTGTGAGCTGTAAAGTGATTCCTTTTTACCTTTTTGCACATTCCCTCTTAAGCATATTTTAGGGAAATTATTGGAGTGTGGGGAACACTTCTATATGGGATGTGGGATCAATGGAATGTCTCCTCATCTCCATTATTGTGTCTAGCTTTTGACCTTAAACAACTTCGGGATTTCTGGGTTTGTTCTAGACATTTTTAGCTATAAATAGGGATTGAACCATCAATGTTTAATGAACCATTCACCCTATTTATCAACAAGTTCTTGGAAAGTTTTAACTCTAATTTTTTAGCTTCTAAGCTTGTTGTACATGGTTTAATCCTTCCCATTTTAACTCAAAACCTGAGTTTTGTTGCCGGTGGATTTCCGGTGGTTAAGCTTAAAATTTCAAGCTTGTGGTGATATACTTGAGGAGTCAAGTATTGGTTCAAGGTGCGGGGCTTGTGGAGTTCAAGTTGGAGATGCATCAACGTTTACTAAGAGGCAAATTCGTGGAGTTCGAATTTGTGGAAGAATTGTACACCGTAGCTGTTGGAGCGTGAAGGGAGTCGTAATTCGTGTTCATCGAGTGGTAAATCGGGTTGTAAGTTTTCAATAACTCTAAGTAGATTTTTGCTGGACTAGGTCCCGGGGTTTTTCTCAGTTTGGGTTTTCCTCGTTAACAAAATCTCTTGTGCATATTTCTATACTTATTGTGAGATTGAAATATTCGATTCTTGTTCCTAATTTCAGATATTAATAATCGAATAAGTCAATACTCTTGTTAGAGATTTTGTTGTACTCTTATCACCTTAGTAATTTTTAATTAGGTGATAGTGTGATCCTTAACCATAGTCACATTGACATACGGTTAAATTTATGAAAGGTCATATGATACGAGATTGTCCTAAGAAAAAAAAGAAAGAGGAGGAGAAGGCAACGGCTGCTGTAGCTATTGGAAAGTCAGATGATGAGGATTATGGAGAGTTCTTGTCAATTATCGAGAAAGAAACGAATGAAAAAGAATAGATTCTTGATTCTGCTTGTTCCCATCATATATGTCCTCATAGAAAGTGGTTTACCTCCTACACACCTGTAGTTGGTAAAGTCTTTATGGGTGACAATATGATGTGTGATGTGGTAGGGATTGGAACAATCAAAATCAGAACCACAAATGGTTTGTTGAGGACACTAACTGGTGTGCATCGTGTTCATAGTGTGAAAAGGAATGTAATATCCTTGGGTATGCTGGATTCGAAGGGTTATCAGGTTGATG
This sequence comes from Macleaya cordata, assembly GCA_002174775.1. Taxonomy (NCBI): domain Eukaryota; kingdom Viridiplantae; phylum Streptophyta; class Magnoliopsida; order Ranunculales; family Papaveraceae; genus Macleaya; species Macleaya cordata. Next base: position 12,904 of record MVGT01000805.1, read on the forward strand.
TGAAGTATGGGCTCATGAACGTTAAAAGGAATTCTCGTATCATGTTAATGGCAAAGAGAGTTGATAATTTGTATGTTCTTTTAGGGAATACAAATTTTGGTGGAGTAGGTGGAGTAGTTGGTAGAGTCGTTGGAGCTAGTAGAGTTGATAGAGCAGGTAAAGCAATTATAAGAATTGCAAAGGAGTGGAAGCCAGTGTTGAAGTCTACCAAAGTGGTAGAAAATGAGATGTGGAAGAAAGAAGATGTGGCTCAAACATATGCTGTGTTTGAGATGTGCAAGTTTGAAGATAATAATGTTGGTGCGATGGTTGATGATGATGTTAGTGTGACTCCCAAGATGGAGAGCAACTTGGGAGTTACTCAATGTGGATGATTGATGATGAAGTGCAAAGACAACAACAAAATGAAGATAAAAGGGATCAAAGAAGATTGAAGATGAAGCTGCAAGTATTTTGCCAAAAGGTGGCGACGATGAACGTGAAGAGAAGAACGGGTACGTGAAGTGGAAAATATCGTCAAATGTGGAGAATTGTTAGTTTGTCGATATTTTAGTAGGGTTCTTAATAAGAGTCTTACAAGATTTTAGAAACTTCTTTTCTCTTGTATCTGAGGGAACTGCTATTTTAGGTGGGTTTTCTTTTCATATTTAGTTAGGATTCCCTTTTTCTTCTAGGATTGGGATACCTATTAGAGGTTATAAATATAGAAGTAGGGCATTAGCCTAAAGCATTTAGAAAAATAACATTTAAAGTGTGAGATCTCTTGAAAGGGTTGTGAGTCTGAAGATAGAAAGAAGAGTGTGAGAACAATATTGTAGAGAGAGAGAAGTTTGAGAAGCAAGCTAGAGAGAAGCTTGTGAGAGTAGTTGAGTGTGTGGCTTACTTTGTAATCCCTTTAATCGTAGTGAAAGAAGTTGTTATTTGCCCTGGACGTAGCCAAAGAGTGGTGAACCACGTAAATCGTTTATGTTTTCTTTTATCTCTGTTCTCTATTATTTTTGTGTTTGTATTTACTTGATATTGTTTGTGGTGAAAATCCTAACATAACATAAGTACATACTTGAGACATGTCAACATGAAATAAAGTAGATTGTATGTATCCAATTTTATTTTGTTCAACTTTTGCTATGTATTCTTTAGGTTGACTTTATAGCTTGGAAATGGATAAATCATAGATGCAGAAAGATATATTAACAAAAGCATGTTCTGACGGAGTTGAAGGGTTCTTGAAATACGCATTTGATCATAGAGGCAGTCCTAATTTCACACATTGTCCATGTAGGATATGTAAGAATGTCGATCCATATACAGTGAGTGAAGTAAGAATTCATTTGGTCGTCAAAAGTATTGATAAAAAATATACAAGATGGATTTGGCTTGGTGAAAAAATTACTAGTAGTAGCAGGTCACCTGAATCTAAGGTTGATGTACATTGTTCCAGATTTTTATTTTGAAATGGGGAGCCAGATGATGCTCCAGAAGCAGTTGAACTGGTTCAGGCTGCACACGAAGAGTTTACTGGTGATTTGGAAAAGTCCTTAGAGTTGACAATTAAGTCCCGAACCAATAACTAACAATGAAAATTGAAATTAACTAGTTTTGTTAAAGTATAAGTTAAGGTCTGATACACCAAGTCATCTTCTAGAGATGATATGAGTTGTAATCCAGAATGAAATCGATCTCTTTGCTGTTGGAAATAAATTCTTTTAAATACTTGTTTGCTTTTCGAATATTAGTTGGTTGTCGGACATTTAATTGTGTGCCCAATGTGTTGTTGTTTTTAAATTTTAATTATCTTCGATAAGTTGTGATGTTAAGTTACTGTAATTTCTCTTTTGTGAATTCGAACATTTCTGATGTTCCCTCTTAAAAATAAAACAGATGAGTAGTTTTAAGTTTATATCGTTAGGATATGAGCAAGGATACTTTGCCTATTGTTAAAATGCCCTTGTATGCCCAACTATGTTGTGGGGTCCACAAAAAGTTAATTCGGGGGTGGGAGATATTACCACTCACCATATAGATCATCCTCTTGAAAAGCACTCCGTTCTAAAACTTTCAACCCCATAAAAAACGGGTGCTGTTAAAGGGGTTCTCTAAAATGTTAGGGGGGTGGTCAAGTTAAATAGGCTTTTAACCCAAAATCACCATTCAAATATTTTCTTTCTTTTTACTAAGGGGGTGGTGAGGGTGTAAATTAAACTACCACCTCTAAGTCCCTTTCTCTCTCCAACACGTTCTATATTTCTCCAATAAAAAAACTACTTTCTGTCTCTAAAACCCTTCTTAAATTATTCGACCACCAAGAATCGAAGTCGTTATTGGCGGAAAACTCTATGAAGGATGAAGAAGTTCAAAAAGGAACACCATTAGTGGAGGAAGATGAATTGAAGCAAAAGTCACCATTAATGGAGTTCCAAAAACCTAAATATTCCTTTTCGGAGGGTTTGGGTTCCTCAAATCTAATGAAAATCTCTCAATCAAATAGTAATGAGGTAATACAACTGATTCATATGCTTTTTTTGTTATTTCAAACGTTTTTTATTGAGATCAAAATTTTCTGTTTTCGTACTTAACCCGTTTGAGCAGGGTCGAGTATTTAGGAAAAACTCAACCACCACTGGTTGAGTTTTTCATACAAACTCAACCATGAGTGGTTGAGTTTTTCTTTAAAACTCAACCATCAGTGGTCGAAGTTGACAGAGAAACTCTTCTCTGGTCCGGTCGAAAATTGATGAAAATGATAAGTTATACCAAAAATTTTAAAAAACCGACCCAAATTAAATCTACAAAGCCTAAAATCTGTCTATTAACTTAAAAAATCTCATAGAACAACTGAAACATATAGATTTAGGGATCAAAAATAAAAGAATAAAAAAATCAAACAAAACCTAACTTTTGGGAGTCATTGATGGTTTTTAGTCCTAACCATGAATCTTAGCTTGAACTCAAAAATTTCTAACGATCTAGAAGAGATCGACTGTTGTTAGTTCAAAATCGTTGTTCAAAATCGATAATCGGTAGTCGAATGGCGGAGTTTGGGCAATAGAGGAGAGAAGTTTAGAGTGAGAAAAACGTTAGGAAGAGGAGGTCATCGACTCGACTATTACGAACTTGGGAGTGGAAAGAAAAGTTTGGGATTTTGGGTTAGGTTTGGGTTGGGTGGAAAAATACCAAATCAATTTTTGATAACCACCCTCTTAGTAAAACTCCATCCCCCAACTATTTTGAAGTATTTAGTCCACCCTTATCCTGTCCACCCCCGTAACATTTTAGAGACCCCTTTAACAACACCCTAAAAAATTTGTTTAAATCTAACAATATTTATGGACGACCCATAAATTAGACTATTTTTTATGTGGTTAAAAATTTTAGAAGGAAGTGATTTTTCAAGGAGGACAATCAACATGATGAATAATAGGTTATCTTCACCAAAAATCAATTCTTAGATCATCTTTATATGGGCCTTACAAAATATTAGGCACACATTGGGCTTTTCATATTGGGCAAAGTATCCCTCCTCTTAGGATATATATTCATATTAAATTTATATGTTTAATTAATAGATTAGTATATATCTACGTACATGGACAGTTTAGACATTTAGGATGATTTCCTTCAATTTAACTAGAAGACTAGGTCATATTGAACGAACAATATTCATATATTTTACTGTACGTCTAGCCAGCTAGTGTTGGAAGTACATCTACCATGATCATCAACGACATGAAGGTTGAAGTAGTGTCCAGAGATACAATCAAACCTTCGTGTTCAACTCCTAATCACCTTAGAACCTTGAACCTATCCTTTCTAGACCAGCTTGCTCCTTCCATATATGTTCCTCTCATATTTTTCTACACAAACAATGGCCGTCATAATAATAAGATGGAAGCATGTTCCCATGATGTCCTCAAGAAATCCTTATCCGAGACCTTAACAAGATACTATCCATTGGCCGGAAGAATAAAAGACAATAGCTCTATCATTGACTGTAATGACGAGGGTGTCCACAATTCAGAAGCCAGGGTACAAAATATTAATGGTCGTCCACTCTCCCATGTTATCCAACACCCCAACATTTATATCGATGTACTGAATCAATTCGTCCCACCATGTGATGAGGAACTCCTTGCATGGTGTTGATCATCCGGCCGCCGGATTCAATTCCAAAGTAGTCCTAGCCGTCCAAGTAAACATCTTTGACTGTGGTAGAATTGTGATTGGTGTGCAGATCTCGCACAAGATCGCCGATGCATCTTCATTTATCACATTCATTAACGACTGGGCTGCTACCGCTCGTGGGGCTATTGAGCAAATAAAAAGTCCTAGTTTCGAAGACTTGCCATCGCTCTTCCCACAAAGAGATTTAATGGGTTTCAAGCCCGAAAGCATAATTACGAATAGAGGAGAAAAAATTGTAGCAAAGAAATTTCTGTTTAGAGACTCTAAGATAGCTGAACTCAAGAAAAAAAGTATGATAACTGGATGTCATCATGTTGATGATGTCCAAGAGTACCCGACTCGTGTTGAAGCTTTGTCGGCACTCATATGGAGGTGTTTCATGGATGTGAATCAAGGAAAAGAAGAGGGGGCTTCTTCTGCTGCTGCTGGTGTAAGGGTGTACGGGGTGGTGCATGGAGTAAACATGAGGACGAGGATGGTCCCACCATTGCCAACAAATTCTATTGGAAATATGTACAATGTTGCCATTGCACTCTCCGACGTCAGTGATAATGCTGATGATGATGACGATCAGGGAGAGCAAGATTATCATCAGTATTCAAACTTAGTGGCTAAGATTAGGGACGCTATAAAGAGAATCGATGATAAGCAGGTGAGAGAACTGCAAACTACCGATGCATTCTTGAACTGCATGAAACAGGTAACCGAATATATTACAAGTAGTCAGGCAGTGTTATTGTACTTCACAAGTTGGTGCAGGTTTCCTATATATGAAGCAGACTTTGGTTGGGGAAAGCCAATATGGGTAACAATGTGTAAATCTCCTATAAAGAATGTTGTTTGGCTTGTGGATACTAGTTCAGGAGAAGGGATTGAAGCATTGGTGAGCTTGACCAAAGAAGACATGGCTAAATTTGAAAGTCATGAGAAACTCCTTGCGTTTATTTCTTAGGCGATCCTCGAGTTAATCAGAAAACTCGGCGGTATCTCCGCACATGGCTCAGTCCTATCTCAGCATATATATAGTTCCTAGCTAGCATATCGATCATGCATTTGCAACCCGAAAGTGTAATCTTTCATTTTTTTTTTTTTTTAGTGTTTCTTTCTATTCCAAAAGGATTGTAGTAATATTGTTTGGGATGCACAATTAATATTGGATTTTGTTAACATATAGACTTTAGGTTAGGTTTTTAGAGATTTTTCGTTGGATTTAAATTTACATAATGAGGTACTCCTTTGTCGAATGAGGTTAGGATTTTATATGAATACGCACACTAGTTTTCTTCGTGTGATTTTTGTTGAATGAGGTTCTCCTTTAGTAAACCCAAAACCTAACTATTAAGAGCACCTTTATGTCGTTATTGTGACCGATTTTGGGATGGTAATTACTAATTTGATTTGCATTTTGCACAGTCATCTTCGGTTAGAAAAGGTTAGGGTTTATTATATCTATATGTAAGTGAAATTTTGCAGGGTTATCTTACTAAATATATTTACAACTTTATCACTTCAATTTCTTCCTCATGTGATGAATTTTAATCTTCATCTTTAGACGTGGAAAATAAAAATCCAGCCATCCCTCGAAACAACCTCAAATCTACTCTAAACCACCTTTCTTTTCTTTTTTTCTCTTTTAATTTATTTATAACTCATCTTCTTTTTTAATTGAATTTATATACTCAAATTAAGTAATCATAAGATCAATTTATGCTCCGGCTTTCAGACTTTCAGTTAACTATAGTTTAATTGCATTTTCAGTGGGTAAATAAAGGAAAAAGAATGGGGGTGTATGTCGATCTCTTCTCTCTTTCTCTAGTGTTTCTATTTCAGAAAATATTCTCCCTCTTTCCAAAATCTAAAATTTCTCAATGAAGAACTAATTAGAATGGGTAAGTGAATGTAGCGATTGACCTTTGCGTGCTTGGTAGGTCGATTTGACTAGGTCGTTGATTTTGAACGTTTATGGGGTTATTTACTAATTGGTGGAGATAAAATAGGAATTGTTGCTTTGGGTTTTAGAAGATAACTTAAATAGAATATTTTAGGGATTACACCATTATGATCAGCTTCGATCCACTAGGATATTGGTAGGGTTAGGTGATTGAAATCAATCAAATGGTAAAGGATTGTCCCTACTAACAATATCTAGGCAAAATTTTCATCAAAGATTTACTAGTAAAATCAAATAATTATGGTCATTATCTTTGATTTTAAAAATTAAAATAAAAAAGAATTATCCATTTATTCTAGATTCCCATCCTTATAAAAGAAATCCAAGAAATCAAAAAATAAAAGGGGTGGTAGGGCTGAAAGTCGGACGGGCCGGGTTGAGTTGGTGCTTTAACCGACCCAACCCAAGGTTCTTAAACCTCAACCCAATCCAGCCCAACCTAACATCGGGCGGAGAATTTTTCAACCCAACCCAACCCAAGCGGGTTACATCGGGTTGATCGGGTTACTTCGGGTTGTATAAAAAATAATCATAAAGTGGCTTAAAAATTTATAATAATAAGCTAAAATAGACTTCATTTTCCTCTCAAAAGACAAAAGATAGTTTTTGAACATCATATAAAAGTTAAGATGTTCCACATAAGTCATTGTTGTTCATATATTTAGTCTCACATCATAAATGCTACAACAGATCACTTCTTTTGCAACAAACTCATTTGCGACGCTTAGTATTGCAAATAGTATAACTTTAAATTTTTTAAAAAATAAATATCGTAATTATTATTTGCGATGCTAAGTACTGTCGCAAATAATCTCTTACAATATTAGCGACGTTTATTTACGTCGTAAATAATCAAATTTCATTTGCAACGCAATTTTCCGTCGTAGATAACCTAATATTGGCGACGGTTACATACGTTGCAAGTAATCGCTTATTAGCGACGCTAAGTACTGTCGCAAATAATCTCTTAAGTATTAGCGACGCTTATTTACGTCGCAAATAATCAAATATCATTTGCAACACACTTTTTCGGCGTAGATAACCTAATATTGGCGACGATTACATATGCTGCAAGTAATCTCCTATTAGCGACGCTAAGTACTATCGCAAATAATCTCTTACACTGTTAGCGACGTTTATTTACATCGCAAATAATCAAATATCGTTTGCAACTCTGATATCTGTCTCAAATAATGACCATCTGTCTTAAAACTGGTGTTTCCAACGAAATTTATTTTTGTTAAAAAATGAACCATTATTTTACTTATTTGGTTACAGAAATTTTTTTATTTATATGCTATTAGTTGTGATCAATATACTAGAGTCGTGCACTATCAAGGGTTTGACATCATATTTAAATTAAATATACATTTTATGGAAAAAATTCGATGGTGGGCAGATGATTCGATCACCTTGCAGTGTGCAAGAGCACTTTGGCACATGCCATGGCACTGTGTTGGGCACTTTGACACGTTGATAGGCACTGTGATGGCACATTGGCATGTGTTATGTGGCAATATGCAAGGTTTTAGCACATGTCATGTGTCATGGGCGGATCGGTCGACCGGCAAACACACGCGGTCACGCAGCGGAAATTCATATTACCGACTACCCGTGCGGCACTACAGACTCCCTCCTAGTCCATAGTCAGCCTCACAAACCCTCCTGGTTCTGCTCTAGACCATCAGGTCATCTTGCACCAATTATGCACAGAAGAATAACCAACAAGAGCCACGCTCATATGCCGGCCTACGAGTCACTTCATCGTGTCCTATGACACTCGTCCAACAGGTAGGATTCACTGTCTCCACAGTACCGGGAAGGTAACCGTGAATAGACGTCCACCTGGCCAAGCCGACATTACTCGGACTGCCCATACAGTCATAAGCTTCACCTGTCAAGAAGCATTGAGGCTCCAACCAAGCATACGCATATGCGAGGTCCATCCTGGCTATAAGGTTCCCGTATAGCAACATGAGAACGCTAGCCTGCAACTTACTAGCATCCAATGATCCAGGCATAGTTCGCCCCTTACTATGCCACACCGTGCTACACCACCCCGGATAGCCCAACACAAAGCATGCTAAGCATATCCATAAGCACACCAAGATATGCATCTCGGATAGCTCGATCCTTCCAAAGAAGCTTCAGGCCAAGCGTACTGTCGACTCGATGTCTAGCACGCATAGGAACCTAAGGCATTCTAGGAATGCCGCTGTACCACCTCCTGCACGTACAGTCCTAAGCCGTCTCCTACGACTAAGGAAACCAACGCATAGCCCTCTAGCTAAGCATGGCCCGGCCCACGGGTTGCTCCGTGGAATACCCAATTAAGCTACACCCGAAGGTGCAGCAGGGAGGTCGGGGACCCCTCCCTATAGTAGATTTATTTACCTTTTCGCCACTGCCAAAAGGAAACATCAAATCATGAGACCAATCATACTCTTTTTCGGCCCATGAAATGAATATACACTTCGCCGCTTCTCCAAGCTTTGAAGCTTCGCCAAGCCCTCCGGCTCGCCCCCGAATATTCACAACACAGCACCTCCGTGCCGTGAAGCTTCACCTCGCCCTCTAGCTCGGTCTCGCATATGCACTTAGCCCACCGGCTCAGTCGTGCATATTCACTCGCGCGCACCTCTGTGCCACGCATATTCATCCAGCCCTCCGGCTGTGTCACGGTGTACGCGTAGCCAAACAAACGTACCGTGACATTCTCCCCCACTCGCTCGGTCGAATGCCCTCATCGACTAAACTCATGGTACACCTCCAGACTTCGTACCAATGCTCCGGTCTCTAATCAAGTACTCTCTCTGACTTGACGCCTTGTGCCTCACGCTGCCCCTGACCTCTGTCACATATGGAACAACTACACTTCGCCCAACACTCTTGCTGAACTCGGCTCCGGCAACAATGTACTCTCATCTGCTCAACGACATCTTCGTGTCACCAACGGCTACTCTTAGCCTGATACTGTCTCGCAAGACAGGACTCGCAGTCATTCCCAAAGCATTCTCTGCTACGGCTCACTAGCCAAAACATCCACTGATGTTCAATTTTCTGCATCTGAGCTTCCTCCACTGATTCAGCTCACGTGTACTTAGTCCTCCCACTAAGCTACACCAACGTGTACTCGGCCCTCTCACCAAGCTACACCACAACGTGTACTTGATCCCCCCATCAAGCTACACTACCACGCATCCTCTGATGCTAAACGGCCCAACGACTCTTCGCTGCCGCCTATGTGCCACTCTTGACACTCACTATCACAGGCTCCCCCACTCTGGTTCACCTGACCTCTTGAGTCTTCATCATAGCTTCAACAAGCTCCATGCAACTCTAGCACCTCACCATCCACTGGCTTCGCCCTGAGTTAGCATCTCGATCACAATGCAGCGCTCACCTCGGCTACAAAGGATCTTGCCATGTGCATCGCAGTGCAAGCACCGCAACACAACTCATGCGCTCTCCCCTCTCCGGAAAGCTCCCCCAAATGCACCTCTGTGCATTCACCGACCACTCAACCCACTTGATGGTCGTCTCGTTCAGCCCCTTGCTGTGTTCCAGTACCTTGGTCTCACCTTCACTGTGAACATCCTCATATGGTTCCACCGAACCGGTATACGTGCATCCCCTCTGGACTTGCACCTCATTGGCCTCCGCCAAGCTCTCAAGCTTTAAGTGTACTCCAGTACCTGAGCAAACCATGCCTTCACCCCGAGTACTAATCATTCTTGAACTCGTGCGACTCTTCCCCCTGAAGATCGCCTACCATCGCGCCACTGCGCCAACACTGCCCCACTTGACATATACCTTCCTCTGAAGGCTTACTATCGCACCCCTGTGCTTGTCCCTCCTCTGAAGGATCCTTACGCGTCTCTGCGTCACAACTGCACCCTCCGTGCATGTACCTTCCACTGAAGGATTTCCCATGCGCCACTGCGCCTCAACTGCACCCACATGTGCATATGCCTTCCAGTGAAGGACTTTACCCTGCACCTCTGTGCTGGCCTTCCTCTGAAGAGCCACTCATGCGCCACCGCGCCACAACGCACCTCATTGTGCTGTCTCATAAGAATGTGCTGTCTCCGATGCCACTACTCTAGAGCATGGTAGTCTCCTCTGAGAACTACATGGTACCGCACCACTGACCACTGTCAACATACTCTTGGGTCTGCCCCCTTCACTTGGAGCCATCAAGACACGCACTGAACATTGAAAGGATTTTGGATTTCTCCGGGTCGTGTTCCTCTGAACACCCATCTCTGCAAATACTGCTCTTGAGCATCCACTCCTTCACAGTAACTGCCACACATCTCATCCAGACTCACCACCTCTGAATGCACCGAAGCTCGGATATGGTCTTCGCGACGGTTCTACATAGCTCATAGTGTCGCACCGAGTGAGCTACACGATATCACTCCCGTGATCTGAACTCATTCAGACTTCACGCTCCAATGCACTGTAAGCTTAGATGTGATCCCCACCTACAGATCTTGTAGTACGCATCGACATATAGCAAAGCCTCAGCCAACACGGTTTACCCACAATCAAGCTCCACGCGAATCTGTCTCTACAGAATCCACGTCTCAAATGCACTACAAACTTTGATGCCATCTCCGTCCATAGCATACGTAGTCAGTGACCTCGGGCCGACTGAACTACTACCCCAAAGCATACGTGCTCCTGAATATTCATCCGAACTCAGAGGCACCTACATCCAGTAACACTCTTGTAACTGGCACCACTGATCTAGCATCAACTGTCCCACATACTGAGTCACATTCCCTACTCCAACACCACTGTGTCTTCCACATAGAGCAATGAACCCATCCAAGCATACTCAGCTGATACTACCTTTGATCAAGCATCAGAGATTCATATGCAACACCAAGCTGCACTCTCAACTCACTCTGACGCAAGCTCCGTCGGAACAGAGACATCGAATATGCCAATCCAACACTAACACCATGCCTGAATATCCCGCATATTCATAACGGCTTCTGCTTGTCTTCAAGGCATCTCTGTACACAGCTCTGCACCCAACACCATGGATCAGAGAACTAATGTAGCTACACCAAGTAGCACCATACGCCAAGCTCTGTCCATCTCATCTCGGACAAGAAGCTACCATCATATGTATATGCAACGGAAGCAAAGCTCTGTCCGTCTCTTGGACCAGAGAATGTATATTCACCAACATTCCAGCTCTGAGTCCTCCGCTGCCTTTTGCTTCATCGAATATGCATTTCTAGCATAAGCCAACTTCGTGGAATCAGAGGTTGCATATTCAACATCGAGCAACTTCTGCTCTGACACCAACTCATGGGATCAGAGAATGTATATGCGCCATCATTTGCGCTCTGATACCAAATCATGGGATCAGAGAATGAATATATCTCACTATCTTGGCTCTGATACCAAATGTCACGGGCGGATCGGTCGACCGGCAAACACACGCGGTCACGCAGCGGAAATTCATATTACCGACTACCCGTGCGGCACTACAGACTCCCTCCTAGTCCATAGTCAGCCTCACAAACCATCTCGGTTCTGCTCTAGACCTTCAGGTCATCTTGCACCAAATATGCACAGCGGAATAACCAACAAGAGCCACGCTCATATGCCGGCCTACGAGTCACTTCATCGTGTCCTATGACACTCGTCCAACAGGTAGGATTCACTGTCTCCACAGTACCGGGAAGGTAACCGTGAATAGCCGTCCACCTGGCCAAGCCGACATTACTCGGACTGCCCATACAGTCATAAGCTTCACCTGTCAAGAAGCATTGAGGCTCCAACCAAGCATACGCATATGCGAGGTCCATCCTGGCTATAAGGTTCCCGTATAGCAACATGAGAACGCTAGCCTGCAACTACTAGCATCCAATGATCCAGGCATAGTTCGCCCCTTACTATGCCACACCGTGCTACACCACCCCGGATAGCCCAACACAAAGCATGCTAAGCATATCCATAAGCACACCAAGATATGCATCTCGGATAGCTCGATCCTTCCAAAGAAGCTTCAGGCCAAGCGTACTGTCGACTCGATGTCTAGCACGCATAGGAACCTAAGGCATTCTAGGAATGCCGCTGTACCACCTCCTGCACGTACAGTCCTAAGCCGTCTCCTACGACTAAGGAAACCAACGCATAGCCCTCTAGCTAAGCATGGCCCGGCCCACGGGTTGCTCCGTGGAATACCCAATTAAGCTACACCCGAAGGTGCAGCAGGGAGGTCGGGGACCCCTCCCTATAGTAGACTTATTTACCTTTTCGCCACCGCCAAAAGGAAACATCAAATCATGAGACCAATCATACTCTTTTTCGGCCCATGAAATGAATATACACTTCGCCGCTTCTCCAAGCTTTGAAGCTTCGCCAAGCCCTCCGGCTCGCCCCCGAATATTCACAACACAGCACCTCCGTGCCGTGAAGCTTCACCTCGCCCTCTGGCTCGGTCCTGCATATGCATCTAGCCCACCGGCATAGCCATGCATATTCACGCGCGCGCACCTCTGTGCCACGCATATTCATCCAGCCCTCCGGCTGTGTCACGGTGTACGCATACCCAAACAAATGTACCGTGACACATGGCACGTTGTTGGGCACTTTGGCACGTTGCTTGGCATATTAGCACGTTGATGACAGTGTGCAAGGGTACTTTGGCACAGGACATGGCACGGTACTGTGCACTTTGGCATTGTGATGGGCACATAACTGGCACATTGTTGGCAGCGTGCAAGGGCACTTTGGCACACGCCATGGCACGGTGCTGGGCACATTAACACGTTGATTGGCACTGTGATATGTCACATTGGCATGTGTTATGTGGCAGTGTACAAGGTTACTTTAGCACATATCATGGCACGGTGCTGGGCACTTTGTCAAGTTGCATGGCACTGTGATGGCACATTGTTAGCAGTGTGCAAGGCACATTTGCTCGGGTCTATTAAATATTTTCATAATTTGTAGCGTTACATATTTGTAATTGTACGAACGGGGGTTGAGGGCGCGGAGCCTCCTTGCGGGGTTCGGGGGCAACGCCCCCGAAAGGTAAACAGTTTCAACGTATCTGTTGAAGAGGGGTGAGTGAAAGGGTTAAATTATTAGCACAGTGTTGTATGCGTTTCTCGAGTATTCTGGTTCTTATTTTTTAATATTAAAATTTTAAAATGTAACAAAGAATAATAATATTTTTTAATATTAAATTTTTTGTGGATCAAAATTTTGTGGGTATTTGGGTCCATTTGTACAAGGGGTAAGCGAAAGGTTTAGTGACATTATAATTTTATATAATGATGATCATCTCCTTGGAGATGATTCGACTGTGTAAGGATGATCTCATCTCCATATAGATCATATTCGATCATATAACACTTAACGCGTTTTAAAACTTTTAACATAATTTTTAATAGGGCCAAAATATGTACATCTTCACAAAATTCAACCCTTAGATCATTTTCATATGGGACCTACATGAAGTGTATCAATAACATGATGGGATTAAAAGTTCTATTAGGTTAATTATTTAACAAATTACACCCAACATTACTTATTTGTCACCCAAAATAAAAAAGATGGCACCCAACTAAAGCACCCAACTAACTTGGGTGGTAATATCGACACCCAAAACCATGGCGCGTCAAAACCCGCCCTCTTCTTTAAGCCAAATTTTTGTTTTTTTTATGGGAACCATATGAACTCTCATGGCTTCCTTCTCTGTTCCATGCCCTAAGTCGTCCTCTCTTTTAGCTCTAGGTGAAACCATATCGATCAGTCCAAGATCTCGCTTCTATCGACTATGCAATCAAGGCTGTCGTTACTAGCAGGATCTTCTTCAGTAGATCAACTTGCATTTTTGAGATTTCAGGTTAGTCCTCTCTCTCTCTCTCTTATTTTCTGTCGGAGAAGGTAAAACCCTTTCTCTGCTCTCTTTCTCGTTCTCTCTCTACCCTATCTTGTTCCATCTGTTTTTTCCTTTCATTTATAGGCAAATCTATAACAATAGAACATTTTTTTTTATTATTATTGCAGATAAATCAGGGGTTTTAGAAGATCATTTTGTTAAAGTAGAAATTAGGGGTTTTAGAAGTTGGGGATTTCTCTACATTGGAGGTTTCAGAAATTAGGAGCTTCTAATTGCAACAACTCCACATAAACACACACATCTTTGTCAGGTATGAAACCCTTAACTCTCTTTCTCTCTCTCACTCTCTTCTAACTCTCTTCTCACTCTTTTCTCTCTCTATCTCAATAACGAGTAATTAATTTGTAGTGTCGTTTCTTGTTTTAAGTAGGTTAATTTACTCTATTCAAGATCTGTAGTTTTTAATATGTTGTTTATTTTGTTGAATATTGCTGAAGCATTTTTGTTTTTAAAGTTTTCATTCTTGTTATTTAGCTTTAGAACTTATCTGGACTCGGATTTTTTATTTGTCTCTGTATAATATTCAAGTTGTTTAATAATTTGAATGATTTTTTTTATCAAGATTGTATCAAAATGATAAATTACATGAATTATACTATGATTGTTGATGGATCAATGATTTTAATTTTATGTGAGTAAAAGTAGCTACTACTCAAATTGAAGATTTAAAGGGACTGCTCAATTTCAATAGTATTTTTCTAGTTTGTAGATTCATTGAATGGAGAATCACAAATTTTGTGGAGATATTATGTGTTAGGTTCTTTCTTATTTTGGGAGTTCACTTATGAATTTGATAATCATATGGATAGTTTTACTAGCTTTGGTGTTAACTCCAAATGATTCTTCATAGGATTTTTTTACTTATATTGTTACAGTTAATCTTGTAGGTTTCCTTAACAGAAAAGAAGAAGAATGTTCTTGGAAAAAGATTTATATATACCATGAGTAGATATCTATTTTAATTTTTTTCCCTTGATAAAAACCCACTTAGATGGTTGATAGATTTGATTGTGAAATATCATTATCACTAATGCAATTAGGTTGCTGGCCTCTTTACTGACTTCAAGGGATTGAACCAGAGGATGACCTTTAATTGATGCACAAAACCTTAGAGAGGTAATTTCTGCTTTTAAGGTTTTTGTAGTTGATTACAATTTGTATTTGATATACATGGTGCCCCTCTTTAAATTATTTCAGAGTATCATTACTTGAGGTGTTAATTATCATTCATAATGTATAGCAGGAAACATGATGATGCATTTAGATATCAAGCTAAAAAAATTTCTTTTCTTCTGATCTGATTACAGACTTGGGAGTCTCATTATTTGAAGTGTTAATTATCATTATCATTACTAATATATAGTGGTTGGTTTATATTTACTTAATTATGTTATTTGATCTTGATCATATAGGTTTTATTCAAGATGTATTTAATTTAGTAGGTCCTTCTTGGGTTTCTACATGACTAGGTGAAGACTCATTCTTGGAAAGTAAAGACTCTGATCAATGATGATGTGGAAGAGAAAATGGTATGGATATATTAGTTAATGCTTCATATTTTCATTTGAAAACCTCTTATACACTCTAATCAAGTTGCACAAACAATCCCATGAGTTTAAGTTAATAAGAAAAGATTTTTGGTTTTCATGTTTGTTTATATAACATAAAAGTCTTACGAAGTATGTCCATGTGAGTTCTATATGATATGGGTTTTGTTTACCTAAGATTTATGTCCTTAGCAATGTAACTACAAAAAAGCCATATCATGGTTCAAAGCCATATTACACTGCCATGCCCAAAAACCAATATTTTTTAATTTTTTAAAGAGTGGGTGGCATGTTATAAAGTGGGTACTGGGTATTGAGCTAGAGTTATTTAGTTAGATGTGTACATCACTGAGTAAAAAAAAGTTAGTTGTGTAGCAAACTCATGTTATGGAAATTATCTAGCTAGAAAGATACTATCTTGTCTCATTTGCTTGGACCATATTTTGTGGAATTTTCCTTTTACTCGCAGAGTGTGGGATGGTATTATGACTCAAACTTGCTAGAATGATGAGTATTAACAGCAGCTGCAACAATGCTATAAACTTGGTCTGAACAACAGCAGTGCTATAAACTTCTTGTTTTGAGAACATAAGGACATACTTTGCTAAAATGATGACTTTTTGTTATGAATAATGGTTGGAGCTCCTCCATTCATTTAGTTGTAATATTTACTTATGATCTTTGATCTTATAAATTTTTAGTGAAGATGATTACAAGGGTCAAGTTTAGTATAATTTTCATATGATTGGCTATTGGAATGATGGTGTGTTTTATCTGTAAGACTGTAAGAGAGAAAGATAAGGATATATATTTACTTTTGAAACTGCTCTAAACTTTGTGGGCACGCTCGTTAGTATTTGTGTGTAATAACATTATCTGTTGATGTTTTCTTTCTATCACCATGTTGATGTTTGTTCATTAACGTTTTTTATCAATAGAGTATGAATTTTAAGAGTTATATTTTTCTACTTACATTAGTTGAATATGTTACATATACTAACAAGTTTCTATTACTTTATTGTAGCATCCATCGCCACTCACTCAAGTACCAAGGACTTCTTCCACTTCATCACCAAATTCTGCCACACGCTCCAACCATCAGTAAGAGATGTGAATCTATATATATATATATATATTTTGTAAACTTGAAACCTTGTCGAACCCCTAACTGTTATCTACTATTACGAGTCCTAGATAAACTTGATTGTTTCTGCATCTAGTATGTCCTAAACCTGTACTTAAAATCTTGTTTATTGATGCTTTTGATCAATAAGGATATAAAAGTTGATTGTTACAGCCACTAGTTATTTAACGTTTCTAGCTTGTTGTTTATTTGGGTCCCGTATTCTTTGCATGTCTTGCTTTAGTAATGATGTGGGTGTATATCCTATACTTGTACTTAAAATCTTGTTTATTGATGATTTCTCTTTCAAAATACCATTTTGATCCTTCTTCCTCCTCACCGAAAGTCACTTTGAGATTTCAAGCTAGGCTGCAAAAGGATGAAATCTATTTTTGAGAATTAAGGTGGTGTAAACTTTTGCGGAAGCGTCTCACACTCAAGAATTTAAATAACTTCAATAATTTTATAACTGAACTGCTTTTACAAGAGGAGGCTGACAGCTTATTTATAAGTTATTAAGCCTTAACAATCAAGAAAAGAATAAAAAGGAATCCTGCTCTAGATAGAAATAAATCAAAGATAATTATAACTACTAAAAATAAAGAGAATCTAAACTAAACTAGGAAATAGAGATAACTAGAGATAACTACTAGCTGCTGTCCATATCTTAAAGAATCCACCAAGATATATTTGTGTATGGGAAAGGATCTTGTGGACCCCACATCATACACCCATGTTTACATCACTCTCCCCCTCTTGAAAAAAGTTCGACCCGAACTTTAAAGTGGATCACCTTCTGTTTCAGGTCCAATAGCTTCAAATTCGGCTATTAAGATTTTGTTAACCGCAGGATCAGCAATATCCTCAGTGATTGGATCTGTATCAACTTGTTCTCCATTCTCCACAATCAAAACTTTCCTGTTTTTCTTCTTCGGGCAATCAGCAGCCCTATGACCAAACCCTCCACAGTCGAAACACTTGAATGGTACAGAGACAGCCTCAGTAACACGTGGGGCAGCTGAAGAGGTAACAATAGTAGATGGGCAACTTGAATCTTGTAGAGAATTAAAGTATTCTTCCAACTTACGCGCATATTCTGTTGCTTTCTCCAAAGTTTCAATCTCCCTTAATTTCAGCTCGGTACTAATTCGTGGTTGGAAACCATCGATGTATCTACTCAACCTTGCTTCAGACAGTTCAGTCATTCCAACACGTGTACTCAACATCAAAAATTCAGCTGTGTAGTCATCCACCGAAAGTTGTTGTTGTTTAAAACTTAAGATACGAGAATGGAGTTCCCGTTCATAAGTTCTAGGAACAAATGCAGCTCGCAGGTGCTTTTTCATCTTCACCCAAGTCTGAATGGGTTGTTTTCCTTTTGCTTCTCTCTGTTTAATACAATCATTCCACCAAATCTGAGCATAACCACGAAGTTTGGTGGCCACTAGCCGAACACACTTGATTCCGGATAAGCTTTTATACTCGAAGACTTTTTCTATATTGTCAATCCAGTCTAAGAACTTGTCTGGATCAAGTTTTCCCTCAAAAATCGGCACATCAATATGAACATCGCTGTTCATGCTTCTCTCCCACAACCTTAGCAGCTGGTTAACATTTATTTGACCTCCATCTTCATCAAAAGGGTGAAACTGTTCATCAAGACAAGGATTAATGTTTGGATACCTATTAGGGATTGGAGGGGCTCGAACTTGCTGATGTTCAATCTGCCTTGGTTCTTCACGAATCTGATCTGTGGGCTGCTGTTGTTGCAGTTTCCGCTTACCTCTATTAGGACAGTGGCGTGCCACATGGCCAAGAACACCACAATGATAACATCGCTGTGTGGATTGGTCTGGTTCGTCCATGGGTGTATCTTCAACAAGATTAACTACTTGTGGTGGCGTATTTTGAGGAGGCTGAAACGAACCGAACTGGATTGGCATGGACTGAGTTTGCCGAATCCATTCCTTGGTTCGTTGTTCTTCAAGTTGATTTAGAGAACAAACTGATCTTTGATCCAATGGTTTATGGTTAGGTTTATGATTCTCCAGATCTGCCATCAAGAACTTATCGGCCTCGGACGGGGTTAATCCAGCAGGGATCGTGGGCCGCACCACGATTTTTTCTTTATTCTTCTCCTGGCGTTTCTGCGTAGGGTTGGAGGAACTCCCTACAGCCTGGTTTAATGATAAACCTACCGAAGTAGGAGGAACAAGGGGTTGCGCCGCCACCAAACTTGCTTGGGTCTGCACCGGAGGCTTAACGGACTCTCCAGTCACTTGCGTCGGGCAAAACCGTGAAAACAGATCAGAAAATAAAGTTTGGAACTGACGGGAGGTCTCTCCGACGGCCTTCTCCACCGCTTTCTCCACCACCAGTTGCAGCTTTTCTTCCATCGTCTTCTCAAGCGAATCCAGGCGGTTAACGATATTTTTGTTACGGGTCTCTACGGCGACCGTCGACTTATCAAGATTCTTGTTACGGGCGTCCATTGCTGCACTTCGATCTACTCCTCCGGATCTTGGCGAAGCTCTGATACCAAATTTGGTGTAAACTTTTGCGGAAGCGTCTCACACTCAAGAATTTAAATAACTTCAATAATTTTATAACTGAACTGCTTTTACAAGAGGAGGCTGACAGCTTATTTATAAGTTATTAAGCCTTAACAATCAAGAAAAGAATAAAAAGGAATCCTGCTCTAGATAGAAATAAATCAAAGATAATTATAACTACTAAAAATAAAGAGAATCTAAACTAAACTAGGAAATAGAGATAACTAGAGATAACTACTAGCTGCTGTCCATATCTTAAAGAATCCACCAAGATATATTTGTGTATGGGAAAGGATCTTGTGGACCCCACATCATACACCCATGTTTACATCATAAGGTTTTGAGTTCTAAATTTCTAAATGCTTGGTTCATTAATGGGATTACTGATTAGACCAAATATTTTATTGTTTTTTTTAATTTCAAAGCTCTTTTAAAAAAAATTCAAAAATTCTCATTGCATAGGTTGCATTTCTTGGCAAAGTTATTTTTCTTTTATGCACTTGTATGCCTCTTTTGTTAATATTGGTCTGAATAGTTGGGTAGTAACAATTAAATATGATTATTTGCTCTTGCACGCATCAAATTACAAAGCTAGCATAGAGCAGCAGGATGATTCTTTACCCAGCTCCTTAAGACTGCCATGCATGTATATCTCTCAATTGTGTTTTCAAATCGATGGTGGGGAGTTACTGGTGGGATTTTAGGGTTTACCAACTGTAGGTGTTTTGGTAGCTAGGGAACATTTCGAAAAGGGTATTGTAGTTCTCACATGTAAAACATCTTACTGTTGTTGCAACTATACACCAGTTGCTAGTGGTTTTGCTGCTACATTAATAACCAGTATAAGTCTTTTATGCTGCAACTTTATAGACTACTCTACATTAATAACTAGTATAAGTCTTTTATGCTACAACTTTTCATTTCTCTAATATGTTTGGTTATTTTCAAGTTTATCATGCTAGCAGTCTATAGTAGTTCCAATTTATTCTTGAACAACTATTTGGGTTTGTATCATTTTTTTTGAACAGTTCATAACATATTGAAGAACCCATTACAAGACAACCTGTTATTAATTACATATGTTCTTTTGTTTTAAGTAACAAAAACATGGTTCTAACATGTTCTTTTCTTTTTTCTTCTTTCCTTGCATGTGAAGCTCATTTTGGATGTGAACTTGAAGTTGTGAAGAAGAAACCTAGCTTTGTGATCTTAGAATTTTGTCGGGATGAACTTGAAAATAAGACAACTTCAAAGTATTTTTGAGGGGATGACTCATATATAGTTTGTTCAATCAAAACTTAAAGTCCTTTAGATATATGTTGATAGATAGTTCAGTTTTTTTTAGTAAGGAATGCTATTTTTTTTTTTGAAAACTTTAGATTTTAATGTTGACACACTTTATTTGTAGTTGTGATTGTAAAGTATTTTTGTGAATGGAAGTTGAAATTCAAATGAATGAATGTGGATGTGTATGCGAATGTTTTGGTAAATTTAAATGAATATGGATGTATGTGAATGGATGATTGTATCCAGTGGACATGTCAATGAAAAAGGCTATAAGCTTGGAAAACAAACCAAAAAGAGGTAGTGTGTAAAAATATATATAAAAAAGAAAGTACTCTTTAGCGATGCTTTCTACCGTAGCAAATAATCTACTCTTTTGCGACATTCAAGATGGTGGCTAATGTTGTACTCATTAGCGACGTTGACAAACAGTGGGTAATTAGTACATCATTAGCAATGCTTACAAATAGTGGCTAATGATGCACTCATTAGCGACGTTCAAAACTGTGGCTAATAATGCACTCATTAGCGACGTTTACAAACGGTGGCTAATATGCACTCATTAGCGATGCTTACAAATAGTGGCTAATGATACACTTATTAGCGATGTTTACAAACGTTGCAATTGATAATAATATTGAAAAAGAAAAAAGAAATGTTGTCGTCGCTAATAAAAATATTGAAAAAGAAAAAAATCATTTTTTTAGCGACGGAATTGTTCTTGCGATGAATTAAAATTATTTGCAACACATAAAAGCATCGCAAATAATAACATTACTTGCGGCGGTCCGAACTGTCGCAAAGTTTTATCAACGACCCAATCATTTGCGACAGTTAAGCGACGGAACCATAAACGTCGCAAGAAAGTTGTTACGACGCTTTCTTGATTACTTGCGACGCTTAGGAGCGTCGTAAAAACGTTGCTCTGTTGTAGTATAAGATGAAAAAAAAACAAAAGAGTAGAAAAACTGTTATAAAATGACAACAAGAATTAATTTAGTCATACACGTGAAAAAAAAATTAATTATAAGAATTTAAAAAGATTAATAAACTTATTATATATATAACAAAATTTATTAAGATACGTTAAGTATAAATATTTTTTTATTCGTTAACTATCGGGCTCGGGTTGGGTTGGGTTGTCCGAGACCTCTGACCATGGCCGTCAAAGAAATTATCGGACGGGCGCTTTCTCTGACTGAATCCAAACCTATGCCCAAGAATTTTTGACCGAACCCAACCCAATGTCGGGTTGGTCACGGGTTGGTCGGGTTCATCCCGTCCAACTTTCACCCCTAGGGGGTGGCACACTAGCCCTACCCACGTTTTCACATGCCACTTCATTACATATATTGAAAAATAGAAAAATTCACTTATGCAACAATAATTTAATTTATGCATGCATGCATGGATTTATTGGCATAACTTGTTAATTCCACCCCACAATACAACACATATGGGCTACACCCCACAAAAACTATTGGGCTTTGTTGGGCCATGAGCCTTAAGCCCATTTGAAGGTCCAACGTAATGCAAAAAGGTTACGGGTGTTACACTTATTTGTCAGTCATCATCATTAATTGTTTCCGGCCGTTAATCTGCGCTCTAATCCAAGTAGCATCGAATCAAACGTACCGTGGGTGATTCACGAATTAATAGTGTTGCAATCAGTCACCTCTAGTTTAATTTGTCTTTTTTCTTTTGTCATTCTTGCTAAATTATGAGAT
Source organism: Macleaya cordata (assembly GCA_002174775.1). Lineage (NCBI taxonomy): Eukaryota > Viridiplantae > Streptophyta > Magnoliopsida > Ranunculales > Papaveraceae > Macleaya > Macleaya cordata. The sequence continues at coordinate 35,203 of MVGT01000805.1, forward strand.
TCTGCGTGACAAACGACAAAAGACAGAAACTCAAGTCACCTTATTTGCTTTCACTTTCAGTTCTTGCTCCCTACCTTTTCCATTTTACAAGTCCTTCATAAAGATTTTCTTTCTTTATTTTTTTATCTCAGATTCTAATAATATTGTTCAGAGCCATGCGACCACACGTTTATTATTTTGTTTCTGTCTTTGAACGAGTGGAACCAAACTCCGTGGTCCATGACCTAATAATGTTACCAACTTACCATTTCTTGAATGAAAATGAAGTAATCCGAAATAAACTATTTTTTATACCTTTACCGATAAAAAGAAAAAAAAAACTGAATCAGAAGTAAACTAATTGACCACCATATAAAATAGTGGGCCATATTTTTCTTTTCCTACAGTTGGCATGAAAAAAAAGGGTTAAGTTTAAAATTTAAATATGCTCAAAAATTAGGAGGACTATTAAGTTTTTAGGTTTCTAACTCAAAACCAATTGGCAATGAGTGATGTGACCTAGGATCGTTATATATTGAGTTTGCTACGCTCTCATTGTTGGGAATCGATTATACTCGTTAAAAATATACCGAAAAATAAGGATTTAAAAATTTAAACCAATTTCTCAAAGTTCGTTTAACCGTTAATGGGATCTGTTTAGAGAATGATATAATAATATTCCTTTTGGAGCGTGAAATGAATCATCAAAACTTTGCTTCTAGAAGAGCACAATTCCACGAACAAATCTACCGGAACGGATCGCAAAGTATGCACTTTGGTTGTCGAGAAAACTGCTCACAACTTGAACAAAAAATTCAAAAACTCTGCTAAAGTATTTTGATTATAACAATCTGCTCGTTAATCCGTTTCGCCTAGATGACATTCTTTTCATAAGAAATATAATTTCCTATAACTTTCCCAGAAATAGCAGACCTTCAATTCTTCTAATTGAAATAGTGTCACAATAAGGTATGTTGTAACATCCCTCATTTTGTTTATATACGGGGAGGGATATTGCACCTTGCTAATTTTCAGAGAGGGTATTCTTCTCACCGTGTATAATGTATATCATTATATCTGAAAATCATCATATTCTAAAACTTCAAACCTCATCAAATCTTCACCTAAAAACTAGACAATTTTTTTTAATCATTAATTTTTTAATGAACCATGAGGTTAGAAATTATGGACTTAGCTAATTTTCAAATATGATAATCTATATAGTCAGAAAAATATTTTCTCTGAAAATTAGCACTTATATTATATTCATGTGCGCACTGCTTTGTCCCAAAAAAATAAGTGGTGTAATAGTGACGCAACAAAGTATAGTGCAATATCCTCTCCTTTTTGCAGAACTTTTTTTTTATTCTCTCATTAAATTAAATATTTTAAAAAATAGAAAGTCTAACTTTAATTAAAAATATAAAATTATTGAACAAAATATCTACTTGAAAATAACAAATAATAGTTATAGATAGATAGATAGAAGATAGATAATAGAAACGTGTGGGTGTAAAACGCCCAAGAAAAAAACACAAAACCTATGATGAGTATTGAGAATTAAAAAGTTAAATTAACACAACATGATGGGGTTCTGATAAAAGAAAAAAAAAATGAACATGACGGGATTGAGGCCCCATCTTATCGTGCTGAAATCCTCCTTATCCTCATGTTGGTCTGAACCCGTAAAGGGTTGCACGTAGGTACCTAATTAAATGTAGGGATTCACCAAATGACAAAATATAAAAAAAAAATGAAAAACATTGGGCCCGCAAAAAGGCTTTTACATGCATGAGGTGGAGATAATAATTAGATAATGTACTATTTTTTTAATATTTTTAGGAGGAGATTAATGACCAACTTCACAAGTTATTAAGACATCTGTGAGACGCACAGGAAACCGCAGTTACATCAACAAACTTCTTCTTATATTTAAAAATAAAAAATAAATAAAATTTTGGGTAGAAACCCAATCTTGGATTGAATTTTAGGATTTAGTGTAACCAACATTTTTTTGTTATTCTAAAGCCCAAAATCACAACTCTATTGTAGTGCCTTTTATTACGACACACACAGTTGAGTTTAGTGGCTCAACTTGTGCATAGGTTGATGATGATGATGGTGGAGTATTCAAGATAAGGCTGGCCAAGTGGGGACTGCCAGCTGGTGAGACTGCTGCCAAAGACCGTTGGCCAAGAATGCTGCCGGCAAGGTAAGGCCGTCGAAAATTAAAAGGTTGCCGCCAAAGACTATCGGCCATGTAGATCGCCAACCCACTAAGGGTCTCAGTTCTTGTGGTTTGGTGAGAATTCCTCTACAAGTTGGTGTTTTCAACAAGTTTGGTGGTTTCCTATTCAAACTAGGCTTAGGATTCCTATTTTTAGTAGGTTTTAAATTCGTGGGATTTATGATGTCTATAAATACTTAGAAGTTAGGCCTTATATTGTATCACAGTAATTAGAGTCTCAAAGCTTGATCGAGAGAGAGAGTGATGAGTTCAAATTTGTACTTTCATAATTGAATAAATAGTTGTAACACTCGAGATTTTTCTAACATAAACTTAAGTATGGGCTTAAGGCTTATGGATCCAAAGTAGGCCCAACTAGTATTAGAAACGTGTAAACCTAAGGAGGAATCCTATGAGTATCGGAACAAGCTTTCCCAACATCCATAATGCATGAGTTATATACATAGAATGTGTATAAAAGTATAGAAATGATTATAAAATTATTTGTAAAATGAGTCTTGCATAAAATATTTTCAAAAGTTAAAACCATGTTTTCAAAGGTTGTCACAATGATGTTTTCAAAGGAAACCAAATGTTTTCAAAAATGTCTTTGAGAAAGAGAGACAAAGGGTTATCCTTTAGAAATAAGTCATTAAAACCTTAGAAATGAACTTTGGTTGGAAACCGAGGAAATGGAATTAGGGTTGAGTTGACCTATACTTATAGTAGGAGACAACACATACCTTAGGGTTGAGTGATTCCCAAGTTTTAGGGATCATTTCAACTAGTTTATAAAAGATAAGAATTCCATAAGTCACGTAGAAATGAAATGAAAGTAGAAATGAACATTTTGGAGTTACGTAACTTATAAATGTTAGTAAACATTCTTAACTTTTGGATTAAGAATCTTAGAAATGTAGATGATAAATTGACCATTAGATTAGGTTCATTTTAAAACATTAATGTTCCCTTAGAAATGAACAAAATGAAGAAATAAAATGATAGGATGTGACTTGGTGTAACAAGGAAACAATTGATAAAGGGTGACCAACTGGTAGGTCCCACTTGTCAAAAACGTGGGCACAAGGGCTGCCTTGTGTGCCACCTAATTAGAGGAAATAAATTTTTCTAAAATTATAAAACTCTTAATTAAGCTAAATACTAACTTTTTAGTAATTTTCTAAAAAGTGAATAATTACTAATTTAGATAATTGTTAGTATATCTTTAAAATGGAAGTAAATCCAAAACCTTAGAGAATAAGGAATGAATCTAGGCCATTAGATTTAGGTTATCTAAAACATATTAAATCTTAACCATTGAAAAGATTTTCTGAAAATCTAAATCCCCCACGGTTTTAGTTGGAATAACCACATGTCAATGTGACTAAGGTTAAGGATTACACAATCACCAAATAAAAATTAAACTGGTGATAAAGAGTGAAACTAAAATCTCTAATCAAGAGTATTGACTTATTCAATTCTTAACATGCGGAAACAAGAATCGAATATTTCAATCTCATAACAAATATTAAGATATGCACAAGAGATTTTGTTTACGAGGAAACCCAAGCTGGGAAAAACCCTAAGACCTAGTCTAGAAAAGAATCTACTAAAAGAAATGGAAACTTACAAATCGATTTGCCACTCGATGGACATGAATTACGACTCCCTCTATCCTCTAACAGTTACGGTGTATAGTTCTTCAACAAATTCGAAATCTACGAATTTACCACTTAGTAGACGATGATGCGTCCCCAACTTGACCTCCGCAAGTCCCGCACCTTAAACCAATACTTGACTCCTCAAGTATCACCACTAGCTTGACACTTCCAAGCTCCACCACGGGAATACCACGGGCCCACAAAAATAGAGTTTTTAGTTTTAAAATGGGAAGGATTTGAACCAAGTTCAACAAGCTTGAGAACTAAGAATTTCGAGTTTGAAGACTCTCAAGATCTTGTTGAGGTGAGGGGTGAATGGTTGATTGAATACTGAAGATTCAACCCCTATTTTATAGTGAAGATGTCCAGCACAATCCTAGACTAAATTATTAGTTCTAGGTCTAATGGTAAACACCATTATTGGAGATGAGAGATTGTAAGGTCCATAAGTTCCATAATGGATTTTGTCAATTTGCATGTAAATCAAACTCAATATGGTCAATAAGAGTTAACAAGTTATCTCTACATTTCTAATCAATAAAGATTTATAGTGAAGGAGAGAAGACTTTTGCAAAGCTCAATTCACCACCATTAGAAGATATCTTAAGATGGGAGAAGCTTTGACAAAGGGGGAGAGATATTATCTCTACTCTCATTAAATGCTCTAAACATTCTTCAAGGTATGAATTTAATATTTTATAAGATTACTTGACTTATTTTGTGAGCATGTGCAGGAAATAGGTTGTTTAAATACAATCCGTGTTCTAAGTTCTATTGAGTCATGTGTAAGAAAATACGAGTTGTAATGGGGAAGGTTCTTTATACTATTTTCTTATATATGATTTTATCACGAAAATGACAAAGGGGGAGATTGTTAGGTCCATGAGTTCACTCATGTCATATTTGTCGAATTTCGTGTCAAATGTAAACTCAAGAAGGTCAATGTAACTTGAGTTAGAGTTAGTGAGTCGTTCGGTTCGTTACGAAGAAAAGACTCTAAGAAGCTCAACTCACCACCGGAACTCATTTTAGGATGGTAAGTGACTTAGTAACTCAATACCATAGGTGGTTAGTTCATACTAGATCATATGAGAAAGTACGAAATGGCAAAAGATGTCAAAACCCCTTAAAACTAGTGTTTGAAAGAATGCTATCAAAATACCACGGTTTTTCAAGAAACTGTGACCATTTGTACTGTGGCCAATGGTTGGTTTCGAAACCAAAGCTGCAGAATGATACCAGATGATTTTTGGTTTCGAAACCAAAGATATTGGTTTCGAAACCAAAGTTATTATAAGACGAAACCATCATAGATCCATCTTGGTTTCGAAACCAACCTGCTTGGTTTCGAAACCAATGCCCAGATCTGTGCGATTTCAGTTGTTTTATGAGCTGTAAAGTGATTCCTTTTCACTTTTTTGCACATTCCCTCTTAAGCATATTTTAGGGGAATTATTGGTACGTGGGGAACACGTCTAAATGGGATGAAGGATCAATGGAATGTCTCCTGAGTCAGCAGGATTTGGAGATTTTCCGAAAGTAGAAACCAGTAGGGATAAAGGATGCAGCCTGGAAGAAACTCAACCTCCTGGCTTGTGGTGCAATTCATTTCTGCATGTCAAAGCACATAAAATATTATGTAATAAAGGAGGTTCTAGCCAAAGATCTCTGAACAAAATTAGGGAAAAAGTTTCATGTTAAAAGCATGGAAAATCGTATGTTTCTGAAGAAATGAATTTGACGCCTTGATTATTGCCCAGATATGACAATGACTAATCATTTGAATTTATTTAACAGATGCTCGCTGATTTGATAAATTTAGATAGGGTTTCTAATGAAGAAGATAAGGCTTTACTTTTGCTTTATTTACTTCCAGATTCGCATAAGAACTTTGTTAATAACTTTATGATTAGAAAGGTAACAATTATTCTAGATGAGGCAGTTGATGCATTATTCAATTATAAATGAAGAAAGAAAGATGGATAGGAGGTCAAGTTGGAGACGCATCATCGTCTACTAAGAGGCAAATTCGTGGAAGTTCGAATTTGTTGAAGAACTGTACACCGTAGTTGTTGGAGCATAGAGAGAGTCGTAATTCGTGTCCATCGAGTGGTAAATCGGTTTGTAAGTTTTCATTTCTTTTAGTGGATTCTTTTCTGGACTATGTCCCAGGGTTTTTTCCTAGTTTGGGTTTCCTCGTAAACAAAATCTCTTGTGCACATCTTAAGATTTGCTATGAGATTGAAATATTCGATTTTTGTTTCCGCATATTAAGAATCGAATAAGTCAATACTCTTGATTAGAGATTTTAGTTTCACTCTTTATCACCAATTAAATTTTTATTTGGTGATTGTGTAATCCTTAACCCTACTCACATTGACATACGGTTATTCCAACTATAACCGTAGGGGATTTAGATTTTCAATTGGTATCAGAGCGGGTTTAGTTGTTGGGTTTAACAACCTAAGTGTGATCACCTTGCTTTCAACTAAGTCACAAATGAAGTGATATCTTATGTCTATAGTGCTGTCCAAAGTCGTCAAGGATTGAAACTGGTGTTTGAACAAGGAGACAAGTTCAAAATATAGTAAATCATGTATGTTATGTTTCCATGTATAAACCTACTAATGTGGTTGATGCTTTGCAGGATGAAAATTGGATACAAGCAATGCAAGACGAGCTTGGTCAATTTACAAGACAAGAAGTGTGGACTCTTATACCCCGTCCCAAGAATACAAATGTCATTGGTACCAAATGGATTTTCAAGAACAAATCTGATGAATTTGGTACTATTGTAAGGAACAAAGCCAGACTTGTGGCTCAAGGGTATTCTCAAATTGAAGGGGTGGACTTTGATGAGACCTTTGCTCCAGTCGCAAGACTCGAGTCTATTAGGTTACTTTTAGCTGTTGCATGTCATCTAAAGTTCAAACTTTTTCAAATGGATGTCAAAACAGCCTTTCTAAATGGCATCCTTCAAGAAGAAGTTTATGTGGAGCAACCTAAAGGATTTGAAGATCCCATCAATCCTAATCATGTATACCACTTGAAGAAAGCCCTTTATGGTTTGAAACAAGCCCCAAGAACCTGGTATGATAGATTAATCACTTTTCTTCTCAGAAAAGGATTCTCAAGAGGGGGAGCTGATAAGACTATGTTCATCAAATGGGTTGGGAATGATGTACTTGTAGCTCAAATCTATGTAGATGACATAATATTTGGTTCTACATCAACCAAACAAACTGAAACCTTCTCAAATTTTATGAGCAAGGAGTTTGAAATGAGTATGGTTGGAGAACTAACCTTATTTCTTGGATTGCAGGTTAAGCAACAAAAGGATGGGATATGTATATCTCAATCTAAATATGCCATGGATCTTGTCAAAAAATTTGGCATGGAATCTGCAAAAGAAGCCCGCACACCAATGGGAACGACTATTAAGTTAACAAAAGACTTAGCTGGACAGGAAGTAGACAAAAAACAATATCGAAGCATGATAGGGAGTCTTCTTTACCTTGCAACTAGTCGTCCTGATATTTCTTTTAGTGTTGGTGCTTGTGCCCACTATCAAGCAAATTCTAAAGAGTCCCACTTAACAGCAGTTAAACGAATCATTCGTTATGTTAAGGGAACTCTTGAATTCGGCTTGTGGTAGACTAATGATACAAACTCTGAAATAGTGGGCTATTCTGATGCAGATTGGGCTGGCAATGTTGATGACAGAAAAAGTGCTTCAGGAGGATGCTACTTTGTTGGGCATAATTTAGTAGCATGGCATAGCAAGAAATATAATTCTCAATCCTTGTCAACTGCTGAAGCTGAATACATTGTTGCAGGTTCGTGTTGTACTCAATTATTGTGGATGAAACAAATGTTATCTGATTATGGCATTGAACATGATATTATGACTGTGCTTTGTGATAATACAAGTGCCATTGACATTGCTAGAAATCCAGTACAACATTCTAGAACTAAACATATAGACATAAGATATCACTTCATTCGTGACTTAGTAGAATGCTTGAACATTTCAGAGATTTCACAAAACTGAGTTGATTTACCTTATTTTGATATTGCTTGCGAATCTCTACAATAAACCCACATACTCTCTTGATAGATCAATTGGTTCTTGTACACATGAGGAGTCTCTTGAGTAAGTGTGTTTTTATCCTAGTTGGATCATTGGATGGGTTAAAAATTTTGCTCATGATTCATTGATGAACTGAACCAGCTGTTGGACTATCTCTCTCTAGGATATTGTGTTTTGATGAAGTACTGAAAAATAGTGTCATATCTTTAATCTTTCACCAAAACAGTAAGCTCTTGTAAAAGATTTTGAACTTGGTGAAAACACCAAAAGAGTGAGTTCTCGTAAATTATATTTGAACTCGGTGTTTTGAAACATCAAAAAGAGTGAGATCCCGCAAAAAGATAGGGAACTCGATGTTCGTTTCTTCATCTTGACCTCATGGTGATTCACTTGATTCCAATATGGGTAATTTCTTGGAAGCATCTCCTCAGATAAGAGTAGCTTACAAGTTTAAAGAAAATACTGGGGTCTTGCTGATAATCTATGTCTCATGCTCTTGAGTACCTCAAAAGTTTTATCTTATGCTCAAACATGTAGGTCAATTTATAGGGTGCAACGTGAGATGGTACTTTTATGCTAGGTAAGGTTCAGATTTGAAGAAATCTGTCATATGGATATCCTTGTGCTATCTTCCTTTTAGGATGATCTCATATAAATGATTTTGTTCTTTCAAGACACACACACACACACACTCATTGATCATCTATAAAGAATATTGTGGTGTTACTTGTTTTGAGAATCTACAAGGCTATTTTCGAATATGGTCTAGCAAATTCTTGCTTGCAAAATCGTGTGTTAATTGCATTATACTCTTTATAGCCTTGTGTAACAGGTCACTTATCTTGGACATACCTTGTTTCCATCAAATTTTTTTTCTCAAAAGAGTTTTATGGGAAATTTGTCATATTTTTGGTGATTCGGTTTCAAAACCAAAATGACAGGTTTCGAAACCAAACATGACCTGGAAACTTTCTACTTTTCGGTTTCGAAACCAAACTGGTTGGTTTCGAAACCAAAAGTTATCTGAAGACATTTTTTTTGTCCTTGGTTTCGAAACCTATTTGAACCTGAAGACAATTTGTGTTTTCAGTTTCGAAACCAATGAGGTTGGTTTCGAAACCAAAACTCATCTGAAGACATTTTTTTGTCTCAGTTTCGAAACCAACCCGATTGGTTTCGAAACCGCCGCGTATTTCACGCTTTCCAGGGGAAGTTTTGGGAGATTTTTATACAGGGTTTCGAAACCCACTCGATTTATTCTAATCTATTTTGGGCTTCGAAAGAATTAAGGAGTGTTTTCTCAAGGTTTTTTGCAAAATATTTTGATCAAACGATAGGCTTTTCACGCAATCTCCATCTTGGTAAGCCTTCTTCCTCTTCTTTTGATCTTCACTGTTTTCTAGAGTTAAAACCCTAGTTTTTTTTTGGGTTTGTTGTCCATCATGTCTTCAAAACGCACAAACCCTTCCACCTCTTCCACTCCCAACCCCAAGAGGCCAAGATCCCCTACGGGTTCGTCCCAATCTTTCATTTGCCCTAGAACAAAATAAAAATTTTATTCGGCAAATTGTTACAATCTTTACATCCAAAACTTTCAAAAGCGTTCTCTTGTCATTGAGTGACAAGTCAATTGGTATAAGGATGTAACACTTCAAGAAATTCAATCAAGGTTGAATTTTTGTAACTGGGATAGGCTCTTTAATGGTAATAGGAATGCCTACCCAAGACTTGTTCGAGTATTTTACTCGAATTTTTACCATATTGATGAAAAAGGATTCAAGTTTTCGACTATGGTATGTGGAAAACCTTTTGTGGTGGAGAGTAATCTCATTGCCTATCTCCTCGATTTCGAGGATGATGCGGAGGCACTTCAATTCCCTCCCGAGCGTGACACAGAGGAGGAATATCTCCCTAGTGCAGAGGCCATTGCAAGAGAGTTGGCTGGAACAAGATTTGGATGGAGAAGAAGTTTCCCTGCCTCTAAGTGCACCTTATTCTATAAGGTTTTAGGGAACATTGCTGCAACCAATCTCTTCCATTGCTCTGGGAATTGGAGCAAACTCAGTGACGACATGGCTGAGTTTCTGTATCATTTGGGCACTGGGACTAAACTGAAGATAGCTAATTTTATTGTTTATCAAATGATCACAATCAATAAGTATGCCACATATTCCCACTTGCTTCCATTTCCTAAGCTTATTGAAAGAATCTTTCAACATTGGGAAGTTATTATTCCTACTCAAGAGGTAGTTCTCGAAGCTATGGGCACTATCTCTGCTAGTACGGTCAAACACATCATAGGACACCTAAAATCTGTGGAAGTTCCTGCCCAAGATCCTGTTGCTGCTCCAAAGTCAGGGATACCTGTTTCTACTCCAACTGGGCCCTCTTCTTTGATCACTCTTAGCCCTGAACTTGTTGGCACTTCCAGACATACCCAGAGGGAGATTAGACGATAGGCATGGGTAGCACAAGCACAGGCCACCAACACCATCCTTGCATATATGAAGATGTTGGTCCCCGTCATGAATGCCAATGCTGCCAAGGTAGGGGTGGAAGGCATTCCTACTGTGCTAGAAGAGGGGCGATCCAAGACCAGTTATGATCGCCCTATTGAGCCTAATGATGAAACTGATGACGAGGATTCGTCTGATGAATCCTCCAGTTCTGATGGAGATGAGAGTGTTCCTCCGCGTGCTCCTACTAAAATATCATCAAGGAGTCCTCTCTCTCTATTAATTTAGTTGTGAATGATACTTCATTTCTTTTTATTTCATTTACGGCTTCATCTTTCACTCATTAAAACTTTATTATCTGATTTTTGAAACAATAGAACTAATGATGGATGATTCAGTTTTGTGTAGTAAAAGTATAAGTTATTTCCTTTCTCCATATATGTGCGTCAATGTATCTTCTTGCAGGATTTTGGGTTTTCCCACCTTTGTCTCTTTCTGACAAAAAGGGGGAGAAGTGATTATAATTCTGAATGATTACCTAACAGGGAGTATATATGAATATGGGGGATAGAATTCAAATACATAGGGGGAGTGGTTGAAATCCCTATGCTTTCCATGTGCTTTTCATTACAAGATATTATGTTTCATTACTTATCTATATTATCTTGTTTTGGATTGAGTTTGAATTCTTTGCAGGAAATCATCAAAAGAATACTCCTAAGGTTTAGAAGTCATAACTATGGGGGAGTGTGTCTTTATTATGTTTTGAGTTTATTGTAAGAGGAATTATGCTGTAATGCGGAAGGGTTATTTTTGGTATTTCTCTTAATAATGGTTTTTGTCACGAAATCGACAAAGGGGGAGATTGAAAGGTCTATGTTTTATTTTTGTCGAATTTTGTGTCAAAAGTTAATTCAAGATGATCGCTTGTAAATCTGAGTTAGAGTCAAGAGAGTCTCGGTTCATAAAGGTTCTGAAGGACTCAACACACCACCAGAAGACATCCTAGGATGGTAAGTGACTTAGAACACTAAGTACCATAGGTGGTTAGATTGTTAAGAGTGTTTCCCACACTTTTGTTTTTGTTAAAAATATGTTTTAAAAGATAAAAACTGAAACTGGACAGTTTTGGTTTCGAAACCAACTGTAATGATGGTTGTTTTTAAATGGGAAATGTTGGTTTCGAAATCAACCACAGTTTGATTTCAAAACCAAACTTTATCTAATGACAGATAAATTTTGGTTTTCGACACCAAAACTGTTGGTTTCGAAACCAAAATTCATCTGTCTTAAGATAAATTTTGGTTTCGAAACCAAACAGTTTTGTTTCGAAACCAAAACCTAATCTATCTTCAGATGAAGTTTGGTTTCGAAACCAACCGGTTGATTTCGAAACTAAAAGACAAAAACTATCACAAATCCTTTTTGGTTTCGAAACCATCGCCCAGATTCGTTTTTGCAGGTGCGATTTTCTAAGCTGTAAAGTAACTTTTTAGCACATTATTGCTCATCTCCCTCTAAGCCTTGTTTCAGGGAGATAATTGAGCGTCGAAAACATTTCTAAGTGGGATAAGATGCTCAATGAAATGATCTCTCATCTCCAACACAGGTGTCTACCATTAGACCTAGAACTAATAATTTAGTCTAAGATTGAGCTGGACATCTTCACTATAAATAGGGGTTGAATCTTCAGTATTTAATCAACCATTCACCCCTCACCTCAACAAGCTCTTGAAAGTTTTTCAAACTCGAAATTCTTGTTCTCAAGCTTGTTGAACTTGGTTCAAATCCTTCCCACTTTAAACCAAAAACTCTATTTTTGTGTGCCGATGGTATTCCGATGGTGAAGGTTGAAAGTGTCAAGCTCGTGGTGATACTTGAGGAGTCAAGTATTGGTTCATGGTGCGGGACTTGCGAAGGTCAACATGGAGACACATCATCGTCTACTAAGAGGCGAATTCACAGAAGTTCGAATTTGTTGAAGAACTGTACACCGTAGCTGTTAGAACGTAGAGGGAGTCGTAATTCGTGTCCATCGAGTGGTAAATCGGTTTGTAAGTTTTCATTTCTTTTAGTGGATTCTTTTCTGGACTAAGTCCTGAGGTTTTTCCCAGTTTGTGTTACCTCGTAAAAAGAATCTCTTGTGCATATCTTAATATTTGCTATGAGATTGAAATATTCGATTCTTATTTCCGCATGTTTAGAATCGAATAAGTCAATACTCTTGATTAGAGATTTTAGTTTCACTCTTTATCACCAGTTTAATTTTTATTTGGTGATTGTGTAATCCTTAACCGTAGTCACATTGACATACAGTTATTCCAACTATAACCGTAGGGGATTTAGATTTTCATAGGGCTTTTCATTTTAACTAGACATTGCATACCATTCTTGCATGAAAGCCACAAAGTGTTGAAGAACACCAAATCTTCAAACACCATTACAGTAACTGGTGGAGTTCCGGTGAGTTCGTCGGTAGAGTTACGGCGAGGTGTAAATTCGTGGATTCGAGCATACAAGTACGAGGCATGGTGGATTCTGAGTTGGAGGCGTACTAGGGGCTTGTGGATTCAAGCTAACAAGTGTGGGGCTTGGTGGATTTTGAGTTGGAGACGTACATATCATTGAAGAGATGATTCATGGATTCGGGTCATGGAGAAAGATCGGTCGAGTTTATATGAGGGATTCGTGTTGTCGATGTGAACAGTTGTAAGATTTCTCACAACTCTTAGTGGTAATTTTTGGACTAGGTCCCGGGGTTTTTTCCATTAGGTTTTTCCCCGTCAAAAAAAATCATTTGCGTTAAATGCTTATATGTGTGAATGATTTTTGTGCAAGATTAAAATATTCGATTCTCCCTTATTTTCGCATTTGAGAATCGAATAAGTCAATACTTGTTTGTTTTAATTTCTACTTATTGTGGTTGCGTTGAGAATTAATTTTTAAATAGGTAGATATTGATCCCACTTCCACATAAACTTAGATTAGTGTTTATTGGTTAAGACCTAAACCTTAGAATAGGTGATATTTCAGTTTCCGTATGAAGATTGCCCTTCTCTTACTGAACAAGAGAAGGATACGCAGTCTGTTGCTACTGTTGAAGCGTGGAAACATGCTGATTTTCTTTTTATGAGTCATATTCTTAATGATTTGGACAATTCATTGTATAATGTTTATAGTCCAATGAAAACAACTAGAAAGTTGTGGGAATCCCTGGAAAAGAAATATGAATCTGAAGATGCCAGAATAAAGAAATTCGTTGTTGGTAGATTTCAGGATTTTAAAATAAATGACTATAAAACTATTATGACTCAAGTTTCAGAATTTCAGTTTATTTAACATTAACTCAAGCTTGAAAAAATGGTGATTAATAAAACTTTCCAAGTAGCTGCTATGATAGAGAAGTTACCACCTTCTTGGAAATATTTTAAAAATTACCTTAAACATAAGCGAAAGGATATGGAGTTGAAGAAGACAACCGTATATCTTAAAAGAATTTAGAGAAACAATCTTATGAATCAAAGGCTAATATAGTAGAAGGAGGACATAAAGTGGACAAGAAAAGGAAGCATGTTGCAGGTCCACACAAACATCAACGTTCCTTCAAAAAGTTCAAGGGCAAATGTTACAACTGCGACAAGTTTGGACATCGTGCTAAGGATTGCCGCACAAGAACAAGAATAGATATGAAAATTCCAAAAAGAAGAACTCTGAAGTGAACATGACTAAAACAAGTTGACTGCAGATATATTAGATATGAATCTCTCTGCAGTTGTTTCAGAATTTAATCTGATCAGCAATTCTAGAGAATGGTGGGTAGATACCAATGTAACTCGTCACATCTGCTCAGAAAAGATGATGTTTACCAACTATCAAGCAGTGAACCATGGAGAAAATTTGTTCATAGGAAACTCATCAACTTCAAAGGTTGAAGACCAAGGGAAGGTTGTGCTGAAAATGACCTCGGGGAAGGAACTGACCCTCAACGATGTTCTTCACATTCCGGATATACGAAAGAATTTAGTTTCAGGATCTCTATTGTCCAAGAATGGTTTCAAACTGGTTTTTGTTTCTGACAAATTTAAGAATGGGATGTATCTGGGAAAAGGGTATCTCAATGATGGACTCTTTAAGATGAATGTAATGACTGTAATCCCTGCTATTAATAAAGTTAACAGTTCTGCTTATATGCTTGAATCATTTAATATTTGGCATGAAAGGTTAGGACATGTTAATTATAATTCTTTACGAAAATTAATTAACATGGTGAAATTTGTGTAGAAGCAAAATTAACTAGAACACCATTTCATTCAATTGAAAGAAATACATAACCACTTGAATAATTCATAGTGATATCTGTGATTTAAAAATTATACAAACTAGAGGTGGTAAGAAGTATTTTATTACTTTTATAGATGACTGTACTAAGTACTATCATGTGTATTTTCTAAAAAGCAAAGATGAAGCAGTAGAAATTTTTAAACATTATAAAAATGGGGTCGAAAACCAACCTTACAAAAAGATCAAAATGTTAAAAAGTGATAGAGGAGGAGAATATGAATCACCTTTTGCTGATTTATGTTTTGACTATGGAATTGTTTATCAAAATATTGCCCCATATTCATCTCAACAAATGGAATCGCAGAACAAAAAAATCGTACTCTAAAAGAAATATTAAATGCATTATCATTAAGTTCTGGGTTCCCTCAGAATTTGTGGGGGGATGCATTACTTACTGTGAATTATATTTTGAATAAATTACCCCACAAGAAAAAGGATAAAACCCCATATGAACTTTAAAAAGAAAAAAGACCTTCCTACAAATATCTTAAACTGTTGATTGTGTTTTCATAGGATATGCAGAAAATAGCAGTGCATATAGGTTTCTTGTATATAAATCTAAAATTTTAGATATCCATACTAATACTATAATAGAATCAAGGAATGCTTCATTTTTTGAAGATATTTTTCCTTGTGAAGAAAGGCAAGAAAGAAGTTCTCTTAAAATAACCTATGATTCTATTGTGATAGCAGCAATCAAGAAAATACAATACAAGAAAGTGCAGAAATTGCATAGGAAGAAGAAGAACCATAACAAAGACGTAGCAAGAGGACTAAATTTACTAAGTCTTTTGGTCTTGATTTTCTAACCTTTTTGTTAGAAAATGAGCCTCAAAACTTTAAAGAAGTAATGTCTACTCTAGAAGCTCCTTTATAGAAAGAGGCTATTAATAGTGAGATAGAATCTATAATACAAGACCATACATGGGAACTAGTAGATCTTCCACTAGGGAATAAACCTTTGGGTTGTAAATAGATTTTCAAAAGGAAAATGAAACCAAATGGGTCCATTGAAAAATACAAAGCCAGACTAGTGGCTAAAGGATTTAAACAAAAAGAAGGTTTAGATTACTTTGATACTTACTCACCCATTACAAGTATAAAATTAATTCGGATGTTAATAGAAATTGCAGCATTACATAATTTAGAAACTCACCAAATAGATGTTAAAACAACATTTCTAAATGGTGAGTTAGAAGAAGAAATATGTATGGAACAACCCAAAGGATTTGTAGCTTCTGAGGAAGAAAAGAAAGTGTGTAAGCTTGTTAAATGACTGTATGGATTAAAACAAGCACCGAAACAATGGTACGAGAAGTTTGACAATGTAATAAAATCAAACGGGTTCAAAATTAATGAATGTGATAAATGTGTTTATGTAAAAAATATAGAACGCCAAATGGATTGTTTTATCCCAATCACATTATATTGATATAATTCTTCAATAGTTTAATAAGAATGACAATGACATTGCAAAAACTCCTACATATACAAATTTACATTTAGTAAAAAATGTTGGCCAAGGCGTAGCACAGTTAGAATATGCGCGAATAATAGGGAGTTTAATGTATGTTATGAACTGTATACGGCTTGGCACAGCATACTCAGTCAATAAACTGGGTAGATATATAAGTAATCTACGCAAAGATCATTAAAGAGCCATAGTCAAGGTTCTAAGGTATTTAAGAGATACATTAAGAATTATGGATTACACTTTACTAGATATCCTGCAGTCCTAGAGGGATATAGTGATGTCAATTAAATTTCAGATACAAAAGACTCAAAATCCACTAGTGAGTATGTTTTTATAATTTGTGATGCAGCCGTGTCATGGAAATCCTCAAAACAAACGTGTATAGCTAGATCCACAATGGAATCTGAATTTATAGCTTTAGATAAAGTTGGAGAAGAAGCAGAATAGCTTCGAAATTTTTTAGAGGATATCCCAATTTGGCTAATGCCTATGCATACAATAAGTATACATTGTGACAGTCAATCTGCAATTGGGAGGGCACAGAGTAATATGTATAATGGTAAGTCTCGACATATACGTCGAAGACATAATACCATTAAACAGTTGCTCTCTAGTGAAATTATTACAATAGATTACATAAAATCTTAAGATAACCTTGCGGATCCGTTTACTAAAGGTTTACCAAAAGAGCAAGTAGATAAATCATCGAGGGGAATGGGTTTAGAGCCTATAGTATAAGAATTTTCATAATAGAAATCCAGCCTAGCTGACTGGAGATCCCAAGATCTAGGTTCAAAGGGATAACATAAATTATGTGAAATTCAAAACGTAACACAACGAAAGATTATTCATCTCGAGGAAATTGCCAATGAAATGCCTAATACATTCAATGATGCAACTACAGTAACCAAGTCACATACCCGCTGCAAATGTTTTAGCTAAAATTGATGTCTAAAGGAGACATGCTATGGGAGCAGATGTCCCAAAAGGAAATAGATCTGGAGTTAAAGGACCTTAAACAACAGACAACATTCTAGCAGATGCAGCTAGAAACTAAAAACAACAGCAAAAAATAACTAAAAAATAACTCATAAAAAGTAAATAAACATGTACCCGGCGGACGGTAGGCTTAGACGGTGACTACCGCCGCTGGTTAAACATGAATTCCCTAGGATCTACCACTAGCTCGTTGGAGAACTAACGCTCTGATACCATGATAGAATATCAAAAGTATTACTATAAGTGTTTTGGATGCTTAATACAATACATAGGTAAGCCTCTTATAGATGGAGGTCTTACACACTACAAGGACTCATAAGCAATGTGGGACTAATAATAGAACCGAATACAATAACACTCTAACAGAGTCATCTAATGCATGCCTGAAGCGTGGACGACCACTTGGTTTAAAATATTCTATTGCCAAAAAAAGAAATGCCAATTAATGGTTATAAATACTCTAGGATAGGGTATAACAGAACAATCCACATTCTCTAAAGAAATGCCTCTTGAAGAAGGTCAATCCCCAAAAGAGGGATAGGTACCTGTAAATGAGGAAATCTCTATAAATTATGCATGCACCGAAAAAATGTGGGATCCCAATGTAATAATTATCGACGATATATTTTTTTCTTGGTAAATACTGAAATCGTCATAAAAAATGATGGCATTGAGCCACACTCTATAGAGGAATATCGACATCGAATTAATTGGCCAAAATAGAAAGAAATCATCCAAGCAGAGTTGGCTTCCCTTGCAAAGCATGAGGGGTTTGCACCTGTTGTACCAACACCTACGAATGTGAACCCAGTGGGATACAAATGAGTCTTTGCAAGAAAACGCAATGAGAAAAATGAAGTCGTTTTCTATAAAGCACGACTCATGGCACAAGGTGTTTCACAAAGGCTTGGGACTGATTATGAAGAATCATATTCTCCTGTTATGGATGCAATTACTTTTAGATATCTGATTAGTCTAGTAGTCTTAAAAAAACTCGACATGCATCTAATGGGCTTGGTTACTGCATATTTGTATGAAAAGTTAGATACATATATTTATATGAAATTTTCTAAAGGGTTTATTTTACCTGGGGGAAAAGCACGCCATTGGCATTCACTTAAACTCAAAAGTGCCTTATATGGATTGAAACAATCTGGGAGAATATGGTATAATTGCCTTAATGAATGCTTGATAAAGGAAGAATATATAAACAATCCCATTTACCCATGCATTTTTATCAAAAAAATAGAATTTGGACTTGCAATCATTGTTGTTTACGTCGATGATATCAATTTAATCGGGACTCCTGAAGAGCTCCATAAAGCTGAAGAATATTTGAAGAAATAATTCGAGATGAAAGATCTCGAGAAAAAGAAATTTTGTCTCGGCTTGCAGATCAAGCATAACTCAAGTGGAATTTTGGTCCATTAAACAACATATACTGAAAAGATCTTGAAGTGTTTTAATATGGATAAAGCACATCTATTGAGTACTTCTATAGTTGTGAGATCTCTTGATATTGAGAAAGATCCATTCCAACCAAAGGAAGATAATGAAGCACTACTTGGTCTAGAAGTATCATATTTAAGCGCAATCGGCGCATTGATGTACTTGGCACAATGTACCAGACTAGACTTTACATTTGCTGCAAATTTGTTAACCAGGTTTAGTTCTGCACCAACAATACGACATTTGATAGGCGTCAAACAAATTCTTAGATATCTTCACGGAACAACAAATTTGGGGTTATTCTATCCGAAAAACGTATCCAATGGCTCTCAGATAAAGGAATACACTGATGAGAGATATCTCTCTGATTCCCACAAAGTTATCTCTCAATCTGGGTATGTTTTTGCAAATAGAGCTACATCATTCTCTTGGCGATCCAACAAGCAAATTTTTCCAGCCACTTCTTGGAATCATTCGGAGATTATTACACTGCATGAAGACACCAAAGAATGTGTACGGCTTAGATCTCTCATCGAACACATCAGAAGTTCTTGTGATATCTCCTCCATAAGGCCATCCACATCGGTGCAAGCCTAAAAACAAAATTTAGCTTACCAAATTCTGCCTAGATTTTTGAGTTACACATCTGTAGTTTTAATATTTGTTAAAAAAATAATTATAAAAAACTAAAATAGGATACATTTGTCATTTAAAAAAAAATCTTTTTCAAAAATGCTAGGCGGTGTCCCTGGAGGCCGCCTGGCATTAGAAGGGATACCAGAGACACCGCCAGATATTTTTAAAAAGGTTTTTTTCTTTTTATAATGATGCATATGTCCTTTCCCATCAAACCTAAAACAATCCAATGGTGGAGATTTAATCTCAACCTATAAATATATATATATATATATATATATTTCAAAGTGGTCAAGCGGGGGGTTGGGTTGGGCCGTCTCACATCAGATGCCCCCCCCCCACACACACACCACCCGCCTGGCTATAAAATCTCTGGATTCAAATGCAAACCGCCAAATTTGGCTTATGCGAAGGACTTGTAGGGCTCTTTTACATTTTTACACTGCACCACTACGTAACATTTTCTGTAAATTTAGCCAGAAAATGTTACCGCTGTGGATTCCCTAACTAATGTTCCAACAATCTTTTTTTATGATAATGTTATATGTATATCACAAGTCATAGAAGGCTACATCAAAGGTGATAGAACCAAGCACATCTTGCCAAAACTCTCTATTCTCACTATCTCCAACAGAACTATGAGATTGATATCTACCAGATATAATCCTGCGAGAATTATGATGATCTATTCACCGTTTTTGCCAACTATTTTATTCAAAAAGGTGGTTTATAGAAATGGCATGAGGCGTATATATCATCAAGCAGACTGATATGAGGGACTGCTCAATCAGGGAGAGTGGTAGATATCCAAAGGGGAGGGTTATAGGTAAATGGAGGTGGGTTTCCACCTTGGATCGATTACATGCATATGCCACATCCTCTATAGGTGTCATGTGAGGGTGCCTCCCCATCATGCATCCACCCCTATAAATATATGTTCCCTTTTGTTGTTTGTATAGATAAGTTGATACGGATCAAGTTAAGAAGTGAATAAACTCTTCTCTCTTCTCTCGCATACACCCTTGTACTTATACTTTTACATTTACTCAAATAGTGTAGAATTTATAACCCTAATGATTTTTTTTTCTTTTTAAATGATTTGTTGAAACTAAGTAATACATTAGAGGGACAAAGAAACAAACAGATCAAGACAAACATCAAGAAAAAAACTAAAAACACATAAGCTCTCAAACTCCAAAACATAGCCATCACAATAAGTAAAAAACAAACACAGAACCTACCAGAAAATCATAGAGGATCAAAAATAGTTTTATGCCATCTTCCCACTATCATATTGATATAGTGACCCCTTTAAAAGGTTCATGAATCGAAGTGATGAAGGATGATTTAGAACAAATTAAATTCTTATTTTATTATTATGATTTCATTAAATTTATTTTTATTAAAAATTAGTTAATCTCGTTTTTAATTTTTAAGGCTTATTTAGGAAGGTCTAGAAGCGTCTATTTTGAGTTTTAATAGGTTTGAAAGTTGCTTATAGGTAGTAGATACCTTAATTTTGGTAGGTTTCTAACTTGTTATGTGGGAGTTATCTATATAAGAAGTGTCAGGATTATGCCCTAAAACAATTAGATGACATTTTATGTGTTAATAAATAGTTTATTAATTTTGCATGCATGATAATAATAATGAATTTACGTAGATGAACTAGTTGCATGCAAGCGTTGCATGTGGGAGATGTAGTTCATTCATACATTGTTCGTAGTTTATTAGATGACGGTTCTGTGGACGATAAACTATAATGCATTGGTTAATCGTGTGATATATCTCCATCACCTGAGTGTTGACTCCTAAGCCCAATGCGTTGATGTAACAAGTTTACATCGAACTGGTCAGCATTTTGTTATTTCATGTCACTGAATAACTGTAATTCTATGGAGACCATTGTTGTATTAAACCTTAATTCTGAGAATTAATATATACCTTATGTGTATATTATGTCCATTTTGTTTTGTCAATCAGTGAGGTCAGAAACGTAAACGTGATCCAATATTCTGGACAAGATGGATGGACATAATTACAGAGTAAGAATATTTTAGTTCAATATGAAATCTACATTCAGTTTGATATTCCCTTGTTCATCTTTGGGAATTATTATTCAAACTGGTCAGTGATCTCTTCTGAGATTATTAGAATAATAATTAGTCTGCACAAATTGAGGCACAAGGATCAAGATATATTAATCCTTAAGGAAGTGACTAGTAGTAAAATACTAACCTAAGGATTATTATGAATATCGGTTCACAGTGGAGGGTTTGAATGCAGGTACAATGGAGGAATGGTTTATTTATAAATACTGCAACTATCAGAGTATTTAGTCACAAAAGTGTGGTGGACTAATTTATGATTATTTTATTTAGTATTTAATTATGTGAGACATAAGGACTAAATATTAAATAAAATGTTAGCTGAAAGTTATGGGACTCTAGAGACCTAATTAGACTGGGAGTCTTAGAAGGAGGTGGAGACCTCCCTATATATATCAATAGGGAAGGACGGCACAACACAAGAGTTCACCCTTTGTATGCCGTCACATTCTCTCCTCTCTCCATCTCTTTTTAACCCTAGTTCTAATTAGCAACTGGTGGAGAAAAACCCTAGCCTCTATTCTAGTTCTAGGTTTTCTAATCTTCATGTTGCAAACTAAATTTTTACAATAAATATTATTGAAAAAAATGCATCTCCAATGCAAATGTCTTGGAATGACTTTTTAACTTATGTGGCACTTAATTTTTGAATTGGTCAAACTTATTTTGTTTAAAAAGTAACTACAAATTTTGAAGAGAAAAATAATTGCTGATGTAGACCGTAAGACATTGTGAAGATGAATATCTAGAAATAGACATTCTGCTTCGTAATGTCTATTCTAACTAACTCCATATCAGCATCACATTCTTTCTTCACATTATCATTAGAGAAGATTTTTTAAAAAGAATGTCAATTTATCCTACTTGGTAGTCTTAATTTAACACATTCACATTAGTATTGGAGATGCTCTTATAAGAGAATGTCTAATCTACGTGGCAATAAAATCTTCACAATAAACATTGTTGAAAAAATGCATTTCCAATGCAAATGTCTTCGGATGACTTTAACTTATGTGGCACTAATTTTTTTATTTTAAAGTTTAAAAATTTTGGAGCGAAAAAAAATGCTGATGTGGACCGTAAGACATTTTGAAGATAAATGTCTAGAAATTGACATTCTACTTCACAATGTCTATTCTAACTACCTCCTCTTCAGCATCACACTCTTTCTTCACATTAGCATTGGAGAAAGTTTATTAAAGACAGCTTACGTGGCAGTCTTATTTTACGGCATTCACATTAGAATGGACACCCTCTCCCTTCTGATGCTAGGCGGCCCTCAGGGACACCGCGTGGCATTTTTAAAAAGTTTTTTTTCTTTTTAGAATGAGCATGTGTCCTTTCCCATAAAACCTGAAACAATCCAATGGTTGAGATTTAATCTCAGTCTATAAAATATATATATAAGCGGGGGGAGGGGGTTGGGTCGTCTCACATCAGACGCTTCCTCTAGATTCAAATGCAAACCACCAAATTTGACTTACGCCAAGGACTTGTAGAGTTCTTTTGCATTTTTACACTACACCACTACGTAACATTTTCTGGACATTTAGCCAGAAAATGTTACCGATGTGGATGCCCTAACTAATGTTCCAACAATCATTTTTTAGGATAATGCTACATGTATATCACAAGTCACAGAATGCTACATCAAAGGTGATAGAACCAAGCACATCTCGTCAAAACTCTTTATTCTCACTATCTCCAGAAGAACCATTAGATTGATATCTAGCAGATACAATCCTGTGAGAATTATGATGATCTATTCACCAAGTCTCTGCCAACTATGACATTCAGAAAGGTGGTTTATGGAATTGGCATGAGGCGTATGTATCATAAAGCAGATTGATATAAGGGACTGCTCAATCAGGGAGAGTTTTTCAGTGCCAGCATTTGTCTTATTAAACCTTATCACGTTGTACTCTTCTGTCTTTGTCAAGATTTTATCCCTCTGAATTTTTCTTGCCAAAGTTTTAATGAGGCAGCTTATGCAAGTCAAGCACTATTCTAAGTCTATTGTACTCTTTTTCTTAGCTCAGGTTTTGTCCCTCTGAGTTTTTCTGGCAAGGTTTTAACGAGGCAATTGTCTTAGAATGGTAGATATCTAAAGGGGAGTGTTATAAGTAGATGGAGGTGGGTTTCCACCTTGGATCGATTACATGCATATGCCACATCCTCTATAGGTGTCATGTGAGGGTGCCTCTCCATCATGCATCCACCCCTATAAATATATGTTCACTTTTGTTGTATGTACAGATAAGTTGATACGGATCAAGTTAAGAAGTGAATAAACTCTTCTCTCTTCCCTTGTATACACCCTTATATTTATACTTTTACATTTACGAAAATAGTGTAGAAATTATAACACAAATGATTTTTTTTTCTTTTTTAATGATTTGTTGAAACCAAGTCGTCGTTCTTTCTTTCTTTTTTTGATTAGTGGAATGGATTGTATTAGAAAACCTCAACATGCACAAGGCATACATTAGTGGGACAAAGAAACAAACAGATCAAGACAAACATCAAGAAAACAACCAAAAAAACATACAAGCTCTCAAACTCCAAAACATAGCCATCACTGTGAGACCCCGTAAATTGACTATATGACTCAACCCAACGAATCAATGACCCTTCATTTTGGAGGTCGTACACGTGGCGTGGTAAGCAAAGAGCACCCACATTTGAGGGTACTATTGTAGTTTTCGTGAGTTATAAACTTAAGCACAAATTAATTAACGAAAAGGGGTTACTTTTAGAATGTTAATTTTGTATAAGGTCTTAGGTCTGTTATTAAGTTTGTGGGCTTCCAACTCAAAATCAATTGGCAATGAGTGGTGTGACCCAGGATCATTATATATTGGATTTGCTAGGCTTTCATATTGCTAGGCTCTCATATCTCATGTGGGACTATTCTCAACACGCCTCCTCACGTGTGGGGTTCTTTTGAGCCTAACACTTGGAACTCTTTTTGGGTGGCGTGGAGCACGTACGGGCTTGCGCTCTGATATTATATTAAGTTTGTGGGCTTCCAACTCAAAACTAATTGGCAATGAGTGGTGTGACCCAAGATATATATTGGATTTGCTAGGCTCTCATATTGCTAGGCTATCATATCTCATGTGGGAGTATTCTCAGCATCTATTATTCTTTTCTTTTCAAATCATGATAAACCGTAAAGTTTCGCATTTGCGAATATTCAGTGTACCAAGGAGGGCCTAAAAGATCTATTATTCCTTTCTTTTCAAATCAACCAAACAGTTGGTGACGGAATGAGACGCTAAATGAGTTTAGCAAGACTATTTGGGCAGGTCCATCTCACCGTTCTTTCTTTGGACAAAAGAAAATGAGATTCTACAGGACAACTTAGTCACCTTCATTCCATTTTCTATCAGAAGTCGATCTCCTTTATTTATTTTTTTGTTTTAAAAAAAAAAACTTTTTTTTCTTATTATCCACTCATTATCATCGGCCATCAATAGATAATGCTTATTATCACATATGTGTCATCCAACGAGTGGTTATGAACAGATGTTTGTCTATGATAATTTTATCTTTTTGGAATAATTCAGATTCTGCTAGACAATGCTTATCATCACATGTGTCAATATCCAAAGAGTCGTTATATGGGTTTATCAATTATCATGATTTCATCTTTTTGGAATAATGCAGCGCGACCATTCGTTTTTCTTTCCAAAAGAAAAATGATATCTCACGTATTTATTTATTTACTAGCCTAATATCTCGTGCAAGGCACGGGGTTTCTTCTAAAAAAATTTAAATTTTTTATTAAATAATTAAAAATTTGAGAAAGGCTTCTGCTATAGATTAGGCCATATGTTTATAATGTTAGTTTTTTAACCCATACCTAAGAGATAGGATTTTGTTGACCTAATAATAGATAATAGATTGGGTCACATGTTTATAATGTAGATTTTTTTAATCCAAACCTAAAAGAGAGGATTTTGTTAACCTAAGGCTTCTCCTATACTATATTACTCGCACCTATATCCCGTGCAAGGCACGGGGGCTTCTTTTAAAAAAAAAAATTAATTTTTTTATTAGATAAATAGAAAATGTAGTTGTTTTAGATTGAGCCATTTGTTTATAATGTAGTTTTTTTTAACCCATACCTAAGAGAGAAGTTTTGTTAACCCAATAACAGATAATAGATTGGGCCATATGTTTATAATGTAGGTTTTTTTAACCCACACCTAAGAGAGATGGTTTTGTTAACCCAAGGCTTCTCCTATAGTATATTATAATCCATGTGGGTCTTACAGGCTAGTTGTCGATAAATCGACCCACGTTTCTTTTAACACGTAAAGGAGGGCAACATACTTTTTTTTTTTTAGATTTCACAGAGAGATGACATGCACATTTTTTTTGGTACACATAGTCCTTCCGTAGTCACGAGCGCTGACTTTTCTTAAGAGCTCAAACTTTCTATACCTAAACGATCCTTATGTCAAATAAAACGTGTATTCTTCAACTACTTTATTTTTTAGAAGTGATAATATAACACCCAAGAATTTTCTTAGTTAGGGTTGTGTCACTACAAAACAGAGGGGTATTTGCGACGGCCATTAACCGTCACAACAGGGCCGTTAGCCGTCACAAATACCCATTTGCTACGGCTAGTATGTCGTCGTTGTAACTGCCGTAGCAAATACTATTTGCGACGCGTTATTTGTGACGGTGTTTTGAACCGTAGCAGTTGACACCCTTTTGGTGACGGCTCAAGCGTCACTAATTTGGCATCTTTTTTTGACGATTTTTGAACTTATTTGCTACGGCCCAGCCGTCACAAAAGACCTTTTTATTACAGAAACACTTAACTTGTTTGCTACGGCCCAGCCGTCACAAATAGTTTTTTTTTTTTTTACCTGCTTCTTGTTTGATTACTGTCCAGGCTTATTGCCTTTTACATATTGACCTGTTCACAGAATTTTCCACACATTCCATCTTCATCCAAACAAA
The DNA here is from genome assembly GCA_002174775.1 of Macleaya cordata. NCBI lineage: Eukaryota > Viridiplantae > Streptophyta > Magnoliopsida > Ranunculales > Papaveraceae > Macleaya > Macleaya cordata. Next base: position 61,600 of record MVGT01000805.1, read on the forward strand.
TACCATTTTAGATTCATATATTCAACCATTTAAACACAAAAACTATCATCCATTTCATATAATCCATGCATGAATCATATTTTGACCTGTTCACACAAAGACTATCTCCAATTTCACATAATCCATCCAGGCTTGTAGCCTTTTGCATGCTATTGAACCTGTTCACATAATTAAGCACACATTCCATCTTCATCCAAGCACATATCATTTTCCATTCATATATAACCATTCAAACACAAAAACCATCATCCATTTCATACAATCCATGCATGCACATTCACAATTCCATATCCTTCAACAAAGTATAAATTTTTAT
>MVGT01000805.1:65883-77972 GCA_002174775.1 Macleaya cordata
GGAAAGGGGGATGAGATGGGCTAATTTTTTTTGGATTAAGGTGAGAAATCAACCCTCATATGCCCTAGATATTGTTGTTATGTTGATGTAAATTGGGGTTTTTAGAGAAAAACAAAAATGCATGTTAAATAGAAAATTTTGGGCTGTTAGGTTTGAATAATTAATGTGAGGTTTGGTTTTTTATGATCTTATTCCTCCATTTTTGATGCATGCAAATGAAGACTTGAAATCTATGAGGTTATGATGATTTCATTTATTTAGCATGGTGGGTATTGGTAGAGATTATTGTTAAATAATGTATGGGCTGAAATATTTTGGTAGATCTACAAGGATGGGTGATGAAAATTATTTAGGTGATGGATAACCACATGCAAAACTAGTTGATGATGGTTGAGGATGATTGAATGGCTTTAGTTTATGGTTTTCATATTTTACTTGGAAATGATAGTGTTGATAATGGAAAATGTAAAATAGATCTTGCATGATATTTTTAAATGATGAATTCGAGGGCCTAGATGAACTTCGCGGACTGTTGAGTTTTTAGACTACTAACGACTGAACAAGGTGGACCTCATCTTTTTTGGAGTCATTATTATTATGATGTTAATAAATGGATTGGACTCGAGTTGTATAAGAAAAGAAAATTGAGATTATAGATGTAGGAATGTGGGAGTTTAATTGTAAATCAACTTAGTTACGTTAGACCGTGAATCTAGTTAAGTTTGAATGAAACCATCATGTTGGGAACCTTGAGGATAAACCTAAATTTAAGGTAGCCTGGTTTACTCATTTTTGGATTATTGGAGGATTTCTAGTATAATGGAGAAATTATAGTGAAGTTCACCTATTTCGATGCTTTAAGTGATTTATAGTCTTGACTTGTCTTTTGATAAAAAAGGGGATGATTTGAGCCTTTCGGACGTAGGAATCGTGCTAATTCTACTAACTTGAGAGGTTTAGAGTAGTACTCTAAGTGGTGTTAACTCTTAAGTCTGATTTTTTTTACTTTTCTTATATTTACCTGATTTTTGGTTCTAAGTACTAGAACCTTACTTTTGTCTCCTTTGTTTTTCTTCTCCAACTGGTGAGCTGGGTGTTGCTGACTCTCTGGGTGAGGATGATCAATTTTTATACCGCTAGAGGTAGGTGGTCAATTCATCTTAGTAGCACCCAACCATTTTAAATGCATGTTTCGAACTAATATGTATGTAGTTTCTTGTATACAAGACATAGCATGTGATTTATGGATAACAACAAACTTAAGATATGAAGAAAGCATTGAGAAATTGACTTTAACGTGGAAACATGCATGCTTGATTATATATCATGTTTATGAAATATTTCTCATGGCTTGTGAACTATTGTGTCTTCAATCTTACTATTATAATTTATGTTGATAAAAGGATGGTCATGTTGGGAAAACCATGTTTCAAATATATAGAGGAAAATGATGTTCGGGTTGTTGAAAACCTTTAAAAGAGGCTGGAATTTGTTTATCGAATGTTTTTCTCGATGTGAAGCCTAGCTTTGAAAATGTGACAAAAGGAATTTTCTCTCCGTGACCACCTACAAACGGTAGTGGCGTCTCACTACCGGGCTTGATAGGGTTCACGATGACACGGAAAACTGTGTATGCTTTAGGTGGACTGGTGCCTGTGTTACTTCCATTCGGATTTCCCGCCCGAGTGACCTGTGTGTGTTGACTGCCAGGGATCCTCACCCTTAAGAGGGTGGGTGAGTTGGTTGTCAGGTCCCACAGACTTGGGTGAGCGAGTTGGCCTGCTAGGGATCCTCAACCTTACTAGGGTGGGTGAGTTGGCTTGCCATGGTTCCTCATCCTTAGGACCAGTTACACTTGTATGTGGTTTTCAAAGAAAATGAATTTTCAAAAAAAGGGATTTCTATAGAAAGGACCTTAGTTTTCAAAAAGGATTCTTCCAAAATAGTTTTCGAACTTTAAACTAAAAGACACACAATCTATATATATACTATTATATGCTATCACTAAGGTAAGCTTGTGAAAGGTTGAGGACATTCTACAAGGATGGTGGGTTATGCTTATCCGGAGGTGGAACACCATCTGAGACTTGACTAGGTGTTTTTGTCTTTGGGGCCGTATGGGACGTCAGGGAGACAAGAACATCTAGGGAAGTATGGGAAGTCATGATTATTTCCTGGTGAACCATGTTTGTTGGTGTTGTTGAGTAACTAGTTTAGATGAGGTTCGCACGCATGCCTGATGGGTGTTAGACGCGAGGGAAGGTTGTCGGGGAACCTTCTCTGGATTAGTTGGGGGCCCTTGTCTAGTCTGCAGTCGTCAAAATGTGCGTACTTGGTATCTGTTCTTGTAATAACTCTGACTGGGGAAACCCGGTCGTGTTCCTTGGCTATGCTAGCAGAAGTATACTACCATTGTTTGTATATGTATATGCAGGATTTTCGTTGATGTTTCAATCGACTATATAATATGCATTGCTTTATAAATGTTTATGAACTGTTATCGGATTTATCGCTTCATGTGATGGTATTAGGATGGTTGATCTACGTTTAAGGATCGAGTTAGGATCTTTAGTGGCGCTGTGACGTGGTTTTGCTTGGCGAAGGAATTCCTCGTTTTGGGTTTGATGTAGGTTTCCCTCTCTTCGGTCACAGTGGGTGTTTTATAACTCTTTTCTCGTACCTAGGAACTTATGTCTTTTATGGCTTGGGTTGTGAGCCTTATGTTGCTTCGCTTTGCGTATATACATATGTTACTTTGTCTTCTTCTCGCTATATATATATTATGTCAGGAAACAACAAACACAATTATATATATATATATATCTTATCACAACTATCTATGTTAAGTGGAAGAATGAATGTTATAGTTCCTTGCAGGTGACTTAGAGGATGGTACAATTGAGACCGTGTTCACTTGACGAGTCTCTCCTGGTCCCATGTTGTTGGGATTCCAGTTGAAAAAAAAAATTAGGTGGCATTTTTGTGCATACTTTCAGTTTTATTTGCTTCCGCTGTGTATATATTTTTGTATGCACTGGGTTTATCAGGTGTTAAAAGGTCCAGTTTACAGAGGAGGCTCTGCCGGATTTGAGTCTCGTTGTAGACTGATGGTAATTGTTCCGTATTTAGGTTACGGGGCGTTACAGTTGAACTCGGAAGTAGGCTTTAAGCCCATGGGCCCAAAATAGCCCATAAAATAGTTTGGATATAACTCCAAAGATTTATAGTTATATAGTGGGGTGGAAACATAGAAACCTTCCCCTAGGATCCATGCATGCACAAAATGAAATAAAAATATTCATTTTTAGAGTTTAAAGTGAAAAAGGTGGCTAATATATATAAAATAATATATATATTAGTGTGGGGTGTCTAAGTGGACCCCACACAACAAACCAAAAATGTGGGCAGCTAGGCTGCGCCACTTTATGGGGAAAATTTGGGTTTTTCAAATTCTTTTTAAAACAAAAGTCTATCTTAAAGGTTTTTAAAAATAATAAACACCTATTTATTTCTAGTTAAATACTATATTATCCTTTAGATTAGATGTTTATCTTCAAACTTGGAAAATAAGTAATAAATTTCAACCATTAGATCATCTTTATCAAAACTCTAGTAAATCCTAACCATCCAAAAAAGTTTTCAAAATTCTTATAATTCTCAGTTTTGAATTATCTACTAAAACTTAGATTTTATCCCTATTTTGTCTCCGATTCGTAGTAGATAATTACAACCATTGGATTGACATGATTTTTTATCTTGACCATTCAAATTAGACAAATTTTAGAAGCTAAAAATGAGTCCCCTTATATAGAAGTCGATCTCTACATAAGCTAGCACAACTATCCTATTTTCTAAATTAGTTTTGGATAATTCTAAAGGAGAGTTTTTAATTTTTCAAAGTGTTGTAGGATAAGGATGGGGGCAGTTCGAACCCTATAAATAGCCCGTGCTCTTTAGTTCGACTCCCACATTCACACACACACACACACACACACACACACACACACACACACACACACACACACACACACACACACACACTCTCTCTCTCTCTCTCTCTCTCTCTCTCTCTCTCTCTCTCTTTCAAGTTCAAGAAGAAAATTCGAAAATCCTTTAAATTCTTCTTTTCTCTTCTTCTTCTTTCTTTTCTCTTCTTCTTTTTTCTTTTTTTTCTTTTCTTTCTTTTCTTTTGTTTTATTCTTCTCTTCTAAAAACATTGTTGAAGAACAAATCAACATCAAAGCTTGGATTTCTAGAAGTCCATCGGAGAAGAACCGTTCTTAAAGCCTCGACGATTTTAAGCAAAAAAAGATAGGGAGAACCACTATCCTAAAACTTATTTTTCAAATTTATCTATTTTCTCGATTGTTTTATAAATCATGTTTTTCAAAAGATATTTTCTTTATAAACTCATATGTTCCTTTTCAAAAAGGTTTTCTTACATAAAAGAGCATTATTTTTGGGTTGTGTAATCATGAGTGACTATGTTTAAAAACTATCGGAACTTAAAGAGGTACGATAAGAGGTTTAAAAAGTAAACCTTGGGTTAAGAGGTAGTATACCTTAGTTACGTTGATTTAGTGATGGCAAAGAAACGTATCAAGTGCTCAGAAAGAGAGGTATGATGTGTGCTCCATAATAGAGGTTTAACACGATTTAATAAAATATAATTTCATCAGTTGTGATGTTGTGAATGTGGTATTGAGAAAGTAAAGTTGCATTTGGCCAAAATGACACCGCCTTGAGAGGCATCTCCGCAAGAGAGGTTTATATCCAGATCCATCGAAAAGTTACGGTAGTTAGTTTCCAGAACAACCTTGATGAAAGAAGTGGAACATAATTCAATAACTGAGAAGGTGTTGGTATAAAGTTTTCAAAAACTTTTTCCTACTGTTCTGAAAAAGAAAAGATGAATTCGGTTTTGAAAAAGACTTTGGCCAAAAGTTTTTTGGAAAAAAAAAAAGATGCTTTCTGTTTTGAAAAAGAATTTGGCCAAAAGCTATGACTAGCACCAGTTTTTAAGGTAAGTTTTTAAAAACACAAAAGATCTTCAGTTTCGTCATGCATTCTTTGGATTATCGGGAAAAGGGTTTTGTTTATTTTTGTGAAATTTTTTGGTGTTAGTCACTTTAACCTATGTTTTGGTTGTACTTACTGAGCTTTGCTCAACCTACGTTCCCTCTCCCTTACACAAATCTCAGAGGGAACCGAGTGGTGATCGTTGATAGAAGACAAGTATGTTATTATTTCTCATAGAAAATAATAAGTTGAAAGGTCCATGTTTTATGTTTGTCGAATTTCGTGTCAAAAGTTAAACTCAAGATGGTCTTTTGTAAATCTAAGTTAGAGTCTAGAGAGTCTTGGTTCACATCGATTGAAAGAAATCTACAAAGGCTCCGAAGAACTCGACTCACCACCGGAAGACATCCTAGGATGGTAAGTGATGAGGCGATACTTGACTTAATCGATTTAATTCGTGAAAGGTCCATGTTTTATGTTTGTCGAATTTCACGTCAAAAGTAAACTCAAGATGATCGTTGTAAATCTGAGTTAGAGTCTAGAAATTCTTGGTTCACATCGGTTGAAAAAGAAGAAATCTACAAAAGCTCTGAAGAACTCAACTCACCACCGGAAGACATCCTAGGATGGTAAGTGACTTTGAAAAACTAAGTACCATAGGTGGTTAGATTATTAAGAGTGCTTCCCGCACTTTTGTATTGATTAAAATGTGTTTTAAAAGATAAAATCTTAATCTGGACAGTTTTGGTTTCGAAACCAAGAAGCTTGGTTTCGAAACCAACTGTGTTAATGGTTGTTCTTAACAGGGAAAAATTAGTTTTGAAATCAACCTCAGTTTGATTTCAAAACCAAAGCATCATCTTTCATCAAATGAAGTTTTATTTCGAAACCAACTGGCTTGATTTCGAAACTAAAAGACAAAAACTATCACAAATCGTTTTTGGTTTCGAAACCAAACCAGGTCAGTTTCAAAACCACCTGTTGGTTTCGAAACCAACTAGCTTGGTTTTGAAACCATCGCCCAGATTCGTTTTTGCAAGTGTGATTTTCGTAGCTGTAAAGTAACTTTTTAGCACATTATTGCTCATCTCCCTCTAAGCCTTGTTTCAGGGAGATAATTGAGCGTGGAAAACATTTCTAAGTGGGATGAGAGGCTCAATTGAATGATCTTTCATCTCCAATAATGGTGTCTACCATTAGACCTAGAACTAATAAATTAGTCTAGGATTGAGCTGGACATCTTCACTATAAATAGGGGTTGAATCTTCAGTATTCAGGCAACCATTCACCCCTCACCTCAGCAAGCTCTTGAGAGTCTCCAAACTCGAAATTCCTAGTTCTCAAGCTTGTTGAACTTGGTTCAAACCCTTCCCATTTTAAAACCAAAAACTCTATTTTTGTGTGCCGATGGTATTTCAGTGGTGAAGCTTGGAAGTGTCAAACATTGATTAGTGGAGATACTTGAGGAGTCAAGTATTGATTCATGGTGCGGGACTTGAGGAGGTCAAGTTGGAGACGCATCATCGTCTACTAAGAGGCAAATTCATGGAGTTCGAATTTGTAGAGGAACTAAACACCATATCTGTTGGAGCGTAGAAGGAGTCGTTATTCGTGTCTATCGAGTGGTAAATCAGTTTATAAGTTTTCATTTCTTTTAGTGGATTCTTTTCTGGACTAGGTCCCGGGGTTTTTCCCAGTTTGGGTTTCCTCGTAAACAAAATCTCTTGTGCATATCTTAATATTTTGCTATGAGATTGAAATATACGATTCTTGTTTCCGCATGTTAAGAATCGAATAAGTCAATACTCTTGATTAGAGATTTTAGTTTCACACTTTATCACCAGTTTAATTTTTAGTTGGTGATTGTGTAATCCTTAACCTTAGTTACATTAACATACGTTATTCCAACTATAACCGTATGGGATTTAGACTTTCAATTGGTATCACAGCAGGTTCACTTATTGGGTTTAACAACCTAAGTGTGATCCTTTCAAGTTTTGCTATTCTAACAGTCCTAGTACCTTCATGGGTTACCATTAAGATGTCCCATGCCTCCTTTGCTACTTCACAATTAGATATACAACGAAATTCGTCAGCTGTTACAGCAGCATAGATGGCATTGAGAGCTTTGCTATTTCTAGTAGCAGCATCAGTTTCATCGGTGGTCCATTGGTCTTCCGGTTTAGGAACTTCCCTAGAGTTGTCTCCGGTACCAGTCATCATGGTAGGAGGAGACCAAGCAATTTCTACAGTTCTCCAAACCCTTTGGTCTAGGGACTTGAGGAAAGCCCTCATTCTGGCTTTCCAATAAGGATAGTTGCTGCCATTGAATAATGGTGGTTTGTTTACAGCACTACCTTCTCTTTGTGAATCCATTTAGACACAAATAGGGATCACACTTAGGTTGTTAAACCCAACAAGTGAACCTGCTCTGATACCAATTGAAAGTCTAATTTCACCCTACGGTTAATGAATTTAACCGTATGTCAATGTGACTATGGTGAAGGATCACACAATCACCTAATTAAAAATTACTAAGGTGATAAGAGTACAACAAAAATCTCTAACAGGAGTATTGACTTATTCGATTCTTAATATGCGGAATTAAGAACAAGAATCGAATGTTTCAATCTCACAACAAGTATGAAAAATATGCACAAGAGATTTTGTTAACGAGGAAACCCAAACTGGGAAAAACCCCGGGACCTAGTCCAGCAAAAATTCACTAAGAGTTATTGAAAACTTACAACCCGATTTACCACTCGATGGACACGAATTACGACTCCCTCTACGCTCCAACAGCTACGGTGTACAGTTCTTCCACAAATTCGAACTCCACGAATTTGCCTCTTAGTAAACGTTGATGCGTCTCCAACTTGAACTCCACAAGTCCCGCACCTTGAACCAATACTTGACTCCTCAAGTATATCACCACAAGCTTGAACCTTCAAGCTCAATCACCGGAAATCCACCGGTAACAAAAACAGAGTTTTGGTTTTGAAATGGGAAGGATTTGAACCAATTTCAACAAGCTTGAGAGCTAAAAGATTAGAGTTGAAACTCTTCAAGAACTTGTTGATTAATAGGGTGAATGGTTGATTGAATACTGAAGATTCAACCCCTATTTATAGTGAAGATGTCCAGCTCAATCCTAGACTAAATTATTAGTTCTAGGTCTAATGGTAGACACCATTATTGGGGATGAGAGAATAATATATTCAGCCTCTCATTCCACTTAGAGATGTTTCCCACGCTCAATTATCTCCCTAAAACAAGGCTTAGAGGGAGATGAGCAATAATGTGTTAGAAAGTTACTTTACAGCTCAGAAAATCGCACTCAGAAAAACGAATCTGGGCGTCGATTTCGAAATCAAGCCTGTCGGTTTCGAAACCAGCATGTGGTTTCGAAACTGACTGAATTGGTTTCGAAACTAACAAGCTCCTGTGATGGTTATTGCCTTTTGGTTTCGAAACCAACATGTTTGATTTCGAAACCAAACTTCATCTGAAGATAGATGAAGTTTAGTTTCGAAACCAAACTGTTTGGTTTCGAAACCAAAATTCATCTGAAGACAGATGAGTTTTGGTTTCGAAACCAACAGTTTTAGTTTCGAAACCAAACTTCATCTGTCATCAGATAAAGTTTGGTTTCGAAATCAAACTAAGGTTGATTTCGAAACAGACTTTTCCCTATATAAAATAATACCATCAATGCAGTTGGTTTCGAAACCAAACTTCTTGGTTTCGAAACCAACACTGTCCAGATTAAAAATTTATCTTTTAAAACACATTTTTTCAAGAGTAAACAGTGTGGGAAACACTCTTAGCAATCTAACCACCTATGGTACTTAGTGTTCTAAGTCACTTACCATCCTAGGATGTCTTCCGGTGGTGTATTGAGTTCTTCGGAGCCTTTGTAGATTTCTTCTCTTTCAACCGAAGTGTATCAAGACTCACTAGACTCTAACTCAAGTTACATTGACCATCTTGAGTTTACCTTTGACACGAAATTCGACAAACATAAAAACATGGACCTTTCAAATAGTTTTAAAATAGACTTTTGTTTCCTGGAATAGAGAATTGATTGAACCCTACGACTATTCTTTAATAAAAGTATTTGAGGAAATTGCAAACCCTTATTCTAATAATCTGAGCTTAGGGTCTAGTGGGCCGGGCTTTGGTCATGGACCCTAGGGTCGGGTTGTTACACCTAATTTCTCTGGCTGACACCAAAATTGATTTTCAAAAGTGTTCTCCAAAAGTATGTCTTGAGAGAACAACCCTACGTGGTAGAATAAGTTTGTAAAAGAAGAGTATGTTGTGAGGTTTCAAAGAAAGAAAGATGGTTTTTAATAAGGCATTGTTTGGATGGATTTTTGTGGCAAAAAGCTTGTGGATTTTTTGAAAAAGTGTTAGTCATTAACCTTTGTTTTGGTTGTACCTACCGAGCTTTGCTCACCCTATGTTTTTATCCCCTTACCGGAACAAGGAGAAGAACAAGAAGTTTCAATAGAGAACTTGAGAAGAAACAAAAGAACTAGAAGTACGTTCTAACTTGAGATGGATGAAGAATAGTATTCGAACACATGGGATATGGGATTTATTTATTTTATTTTGTTTCCTTTGCTTTATTATGATGACAATGATTTTACAATAACTAGTTAGTTGGTTTTGAATTGAGATATTAAATAATGACTAAGTTAGTTGATTTAGAATGAATGGTATGATAGGTTTGATTGAGTGTTTTGAATATGATGCATGTGTTAAATGGATGTTATGTCTTTTGTGAAGTTGTGAACTAGATCTTGATGAGTAATTATAAAAAATTTCATCACATTCTGAACCTAGGAAGTTGAATTTTTGACTACCTTAAGTTGGATCATGGTTGCTGGAAAATCAAGAATTCCTGCAATAGGCTGAGTTGAATGCAGTTTCTGTGTAAAAGCATAGAGAACTAACTTCGGCTCAAAACATAGAAGTTTTAGGTTTTCTTGCCTAGTTTCCAAAGAACCTGACCGCATATCATTGTTAATTATGGTTAGGGAGTAATGGTCTGAGATTCGCCACCGACGCAAAAACTTTGACTGCAACTATTTCAAATAGGTTTTTCCTTAACCATTAGGTTGAAGATTTAAGTGTTTAAACATAGTAAGGGTAATTAGTAGGGACTAAACCCAGAAGAATTAAAAGTTTTAAATAGTGTTCAACTAAGTATTATGTAACCCCTTTCCCCCCATGTGGATTCGACTTGAAAAGTGGGTCAGATCATTGGAATTCGAGGTCGGGGTGTCACAGTTTGGTATCAGAGCACAAGTTCTAGATCAGCTGGGCTTGTGATTAGAATGTCCTAGTTTAGTATCTAAACACATAAATAAGAAGCTTTTGTAGATTTGTAGGATTAGTACTTTCAAAGTTCCCCGATACCAAATTACAGTATGTCATGATAGTAACAATGCTTGAAATATGCCATGCTATAATATGCTTGTGTGAATTATAACATACTGTAGTTATAATAATCATGAACATGTTGTATGATTGCATGCTTTGATTTGTTTTACCATGAATATATATTTTATTCTCACATGCTTTAGTATGCTAAACATGATTGTATTTCCGCATGTTAGGTAATATGCCATGACATGAATGAATGAAACTGGTTTCTTTATGTATATTGTATGAATATCATGATAGTATCAGTGCATAAATATTTTTACTTTGAAACATGATAATATATAGAAAAGGAATATCATGTATGTATGCATGTTTAGAAATAGTAAAATGATGATATGATAATGAAGTATATATGATATAAATGTTATAATAGGTTGGAAATGCCAGCATGATTGCATGTAACTATGTACCATGAAATGTAGTGTTTAATGTTTGATATTGTGTAACAAAGCATGATAATGTATGATGAAGTATGTGTGTTGTTGAGTGACAAGCATTATCATATATTTACAATGACATGTTTATAGCACGAAGCATGATATTTTGAATAACATGATTACCTGATTGATCAGTATAAATGCTTGATTGTTTATCGAGGAGAGAGGCAATGAGAGTACTATCCACCACAAAATGTTTTCCACAAACCATAGTTGAAAACTTGAATCCTTTTTCATCAATATGGTGAAAATTCGAGTAAAATACTCGAACAAGTCTTGGGTAGGCATTCCCATTGCCATTAAATAGCCTATCCCAGTTACGAAAATTCAACCTTGATTGAATTTCTTAAAGAGTTACATCCTTGTACCAAGTAAATTTTTGCTCAATGATAAGAGAACATTTTTGAAAGTTTTGGATGTAATGATTGTAACAATTTGCCGAATAAAATTTTTCTTTTGTTTTAGGGCAAATGAAGGATTGTGATGAACCCGTAGAGGATCTTGGCCTCTTAGGGTTGGGAGTGGAAGAGGTGGAAGGGTTTGTGCGATTTGAAGACATGATAGACAACAAACCCAAAATAAAACTAGGGTTTTAACTCTAAAAGACAATAAAGATCAAAAGAGGAGTAAGAAAGCTTACCAAGAAGAAGATTACGAGAAAAGCCTAGCACTTTGATCAAGATCTTTTACAAAAACCCTTGAGAAAACACTCCTTGATCATTTTGAAACCCAAAATAGATGAAAATAATTCGAGTGGGTTTCGAAACTCTTTAATAAACCCAGAAAAAATCTCCCAAAACGGCCCCTGAAAACGCGTGAAATACGCAGCGGTTTCGAAACCAAAAGGGTTGGTTTCAAAACTGAGGCAAAAAATGTCTTCAGATGAGTTTTGGTTTCGAAACCAACATGATTGGTTTCGAAACCGAAACAAAATTCGACTTCAGGTAGATTCTAGTTTCGAAACCAACAAACCGAAAACACAAATTGTCTTCAGTTGACTTTTGGTTTCGAAACCAGCCTGTTTGGTTTCGAAACCGAAAAGTAGAATGTTTCTAGGTCCTTTTTGGTTTCGAAACTAGTCATTTTGGTTTCGAAACCAAATAACAAAATCACCAAACAAATATGACAAATTTCCCATAAAACACTTTTGAGAAAGAAATTTTGATGGAATCAAGGTATGTC
>MVGT01003789.1:1530-17593 GCA_002174775.1 Macleaya cordata
ATACTCAATTTTTAGGACCATCCAACGGTCCAATCTTGAGCAATGACTAATTTCTTCTTCTCTCTTTTCTTCCTCCTTAGAGTTATTCCAAGGAGAATTAGTAGCTCCTCCTTTGATTTGCTTCCAAATAAAGTATAAAAACTCTCTTTATGATATTAAAAATACTTATTTCTAATTGAAAACTCTCTTCCTATTTCTTTCTTTCTATTTCTCTCTTCTTTCTTATCTCCCTCCCCCCTTTTACTTATCTTCACAAACTACCTTTTTATATAGGTAAAAATAGAATCATAAGGTGGTGGATGAAAATAAAATTAATGGTGGTGGATTAGCCACTACAATGGTGGACTAGCCACCACTTAGTAGTGGTAGACTAACCATTATACTTAGTGGTGGTAGTGATTGTAGTATATCTACCACTATCTAGTGGTAATGGAGGTGGATGTTAGAAAAATCTTTATTATTATTATTCTTAGTCAAATATTTAATAAAAATAGTAAATACTAGATAAATTTTTGTGTACTAAAACTTTGATGTGACTTATGTTCCTACTTTAATGGTTTGAAGACATGTACTAATCAAAATGATCTTGTGGATTAAATCAAAAGTTTTGAGTGAATAAACATTATTCCTTAATGAATTATCCATATGTACACATTATACTAATATGACCATAACTCCTAGACCATAAGTCCGAATATTACCCACCATACTATTTTGAAAACTAAATTCAAAGAGCTACAACTTCACCAGAAATAGCCCAAAGCCAATTTGGAACATAAGATGTCCAAAAATGAGTTTAAAGTATACTGATAAACATATATACGAAAATATATAAATAATAACCTATAAAATGTTGAGTTGTCTTAACCCAAAACAAGTAAAGATGGGCTTAGCCCATTTAACCCATAGTTTCATTGCCAAGTCCATTACCTAGATTATTGGGTTAGCCCATCTAACCCATACATAAATATGTATATATAGATCTTATTACAAAAGATTACTACACAAAAGATAATTCAATTTAAGATAAATTCATAATACTAGTTCTTGGGTTAGACCTAAGGCGAATTTGAACTCAAAAATTCCGGGTATTACAACAATAAGATGAAGATAAAGAGATCAAAGAAGATTGAAGATGAAGCTGCAAGTATTTTGCCAAAAGGTAATGATAATGAACGTGAATAGAAGAACAAGTACGTGAAATAGAGTTTTCCAAAAGGTGGAGAATTGTGATGTTTTGGAAAAATCAATTAAAGTTTTATAAACTTCCTTTCTCTTGTATTTAAGAGAACTTCTATTTTAAGTAGGTTTTAGAAACTCCATTTCTCTTATATTTGAGGGAGCTTCTATTTTAGGTAGGTTTCCTTTTCATATTTAGTTAGGATTCCCTTTTCCTTCTAGGATTGGGATACCTATTAGAGGCTATAAATATAGGAGTAGGACATTAGCCTAAAGCATTCAGAAAAACAACATTAAGAGTGTGAGATCTCTTGAAAGGGTTGTGAGTCTGAGGATAGAGAGAAGAGTGTGAGAACAATATTGTAGAGAGAAGCAATATTGTAGAAAGAGAAGTTTGAGAAGCAAGCTAGAGAGAAGCTTGTGAGAGTAGTTGAGTATGTGGCTTACTTTGTAATCCCTTTGATCTTCGTGAAAGAAGTTGTTCTTTGCCGTGGACGTAGCCAAAGAGTGGTGAACTACGCAAATCATTTGTGGTATGTTTCTATCTCTTTTCTCTATTATTTTCGTGTTAGTATTTGCTTGTCATTGTTTGTGGTGAATCTTAAGCATACAACGGGTGAAAATCCTAACAGTTACGATAGCCCTTTGGTGGCGGTTACTATGACAGTGTCTTTGCGCTTCTCACACGTAGTCTTTCATGATGTATCTGTGCCTTCTTATAAATGTATCTTGAGCATTAGTCTCCTTCAAAAAATAAAACAACAACTCTATCTCCTCTACTACATATTCACTTCCTAAATTTGGATCACTGGTCTGCAAAACTGAACCTCTACTCCAACAAGACAAAACCCACCCAACCAGATTTACACCTCCTCCCACAAGCAAGTTCAAGAAAGAAAACCCCAAATGCGTACACATCGGTGCTTGTTGTCCCCTTTCTGGTTCTAGTCAGTTCTGGTGTAAGATAACCCAGTGTACCAACCACCTTTGTAGCCTTGACATCTCTGTGAATCATGAGTTGATCCCACTCTTCGTGTAGATATAACAGTCCAGAGGCTACAACCTTCATTATTCGAAATCTTTTGGTTCCAGTTAAGCCTTGTTGAAAAATCCAATTGCAGGCCAAAGAGGAACTTGTTCCATTAGGCATAAAATCATAAGCCAAAAGTAGCTCTCCTCTCCCTTGCGTTCGTTATAACATTTGTTATGAGGATGATGAATGCACTATGTAAATCATCGTAACCGAAAATCGCATCATTCTAAAAACTATAACCCCACCAAAAGTCACAATTTATGGGTCATTTATTTTTATAATTAACTTCATGGTTTGTTTGGGCGGGGGATTTTAAGTAGGAATTTTGTGGAGATTAGGGATTTGGTGAAAAAGTAGTTAGATTTATAATATAATTTCTAACGAGTTTTCTTTCAAATCCTTAGTCCCCATAAAATTCCTACTTAAAATTCTCCATCCAAACAAACCATTAAAGTTTAAACCAACATTTGTTGGAATAAGAAGTTTTAGAAGGGGATAATTTTTATACGAAGATGATCTACATGGCAAGGTCATTGGTCATCCTTACACCGTCCGATCATCCTCATGTAAGCCCCACATAGACCGTGTCATAACAAATCTTAATAAGCATGAAGATGCTAATACAATAACTACACAGTTGTAGTCATGAAGTAATCAAACCAAACAAAATCCTTAAAAATAAATCAGGACATTTCTTTATTTCAGTCGTCTGTCTCGATATAACTGTTTAGAAAAGAAGAAGTATATGGGGCCCATGGGGGGCAAAAAAAGGTCCACTGGAGAAGACAACATTCCAGTAGGGTTTCCATGACTCATGACCTACCTACCTAAGATAGCTAATTAAAACCAACCCATCAGAACAGTTGAATCATTCACCAAGCCGAAGAAGAACAACTGGAATCACAACTCATTAACCATGCCAAAAAAGGAAACACCTTTTAAGAATTGTTGTTTGATGTACCGATGATGTAAGTATCATTCGATGTTTTGTATTGGGAGGGATACTTGACGACCCCGGTCTTGAACAGTCTCTAAAAACCCCTTGCATATGTCAGTTAGGGCTCACATAGGTTGATGCTAAGCCTAATTTTTAATGAGGATGTTCGCTTCACTATGGAGATCATCCTCACAAAAATCATCCCTTGGAAAAAAAATTTAGCCTATCAAATTTCCATCAAGAGTTGGTTTGAATCAACGGTAGAAATAATGTCCATTTTACCATTGTTTTCAACCATTTTCTTGATGGGATTTTAATGGGTTAGAGAGTTTAGAATATGCGAGTTTTTTGTAAAGATGATCTCCATAGCGAGCTGAACATTTTCACAAAAAATTAACCATTGGATTATCTTCATGTGGAACCTACATGACCAATGGTGCAACACCCCAAAAGTTTATTAGTGTATGAGATCTACACTTAACATAATTAAGTGTAGTAAACCAATATTTTTCATGGACTTGGGCATGAGTCTATGAGATTAGATGGTCTAACCCAATATTTGTGTGATGGACTTAAGCATGAACATGAATCTATAATTAAGTGGGCTAGGCCCATCTTTATTTTCTTTGGGTTAAAACAACCCAACATGTTACATATTATTTCTAAAATTCATATTTATGTCTGTCAGTATACTTTGGATCCAGTTTTGGACATCTTATGCTCCGAATTGAGCTTGGGCTATTTCTAATGAAGTTGTAGCTCTTTGAATCTAGTTTTCTGAATGGTATGCTTGTGATATTTGGACGTACGATCTGTGAGTTATGGTCATTATAGTAAACCGTGTACATATGGTTAGTTGTAGACTAAAATTAAGGAATAATGTTTGTTCACTCAAAACTTTTGATTTAGACCACAGGATCATTTTGATTGATATATGTCTTCATATCATTAAACAAGGGGCATAAGTTACATCAAAGTTTTTGTACACAAAACCTTATCTATAAAAATTAGTTTTTGTTATTAAACATATATCACAACCACTAGCTAATAATGCATACACTACCATTACAACTCACCACCACTAGCTAATAATGGATGCACCACCACCACTAAATAATAATGGTTTCACTACCATTTTCCACCATCATAATTAAAAACCTTTTGGAAGCCTATATAAGAAGGCTTACACCAAATGAAAATAAGTACCTTAAAGAAGTTCTCTCCATTTTTATTCCATCTTCTAAACTATTCAACATCAAGCTTATTTACTTCTTCAAATTTTAAACCTTATTTTTCTACCATTAAACCTATACAAAAAGAAGGGTGTTTCAATTAGAAGAGGTATTTTTCAACATCAAAAGAGAAGTTTTCATACTAGTATTGGAGGCAAATCAAGGTAGGGATCGAAACCCTAGTATAAAACCTATGTTCTTGATTATATTGTNCTAGCTAATAATGGATGCACCACCACCACTAAATAATAATGGTTTCACTACCATTTTCCACCATCATAATTAAAAACCTTTTGGAAGCCTATATAAGAAGGCTTACACCAAATGAAAATAAGTACCTTAAAGAAGTTCTCTCCATTTTTATTCCATCTTCTAAACTATTCAACATCAAGCTTATTTACTTCTTCAAATTTTAAACCTTATTTTTCTACCATTAAACCTATACAAAAAGAAGGGTGTTTCAATTAGAAGAGGTATTTTTCAACATCAAAAGAGAAGTTTTCATACTAGTATTGGAGGCAAATCAAGGTAGGGATCGAAACCCTAGTATAAAACCTATGTTCTTGATTATATTGTTTTTGAACAAATCATGTAGATAAAAAAATCTATCATATTTGTTTATTAGATCATGAAATCTATTTAAAATTGTATTTTATGATGGAATAGTGTGGTGATTTGAGATCTAATGCAAGATAAAATGTGGTGAATATGAAAGTGAGATGATTTAATAAAATCAATGGTCAGTAAGTTCTAATGGCTTTCCAGGAAAATGTGGTTCCCACGGAAGACGATCCTTGATAATCGTGGTTGGCTCACCGGAACAAGCCCTGACTGCTAAGATTAATTAAAAACATTAATCTGATATTTGTGACAGTTCATACATCAAATAAAAACGTGGCTAAAAGGCCCTTGAAAACACAAACAACAAAGGTTTTGTGAAATTTTAGTAACACTGTAGAGTTTTCAACAACACTTTTAACTGAAAAACGTGGTTTCTGCTGTTGCATATGTTTTGTTGCATTTTTAAATGTGTTTCCTAATTCATACATGTTTGAATCTATTATTTTTGGTTAGTTTCCTACTGAGCTTGCTCACCTCGATAATTTTCCCCCCACAGAGTTCGAGGAGGGTGTTGGAGCGTAGATCGTGAATTTGACGATCGTAGAAAGACTTACTTTCTAGCATAATTTATAGGTGTGCTTAATTTATTTAATCACACTACTTTATGTATTATATCACAGGGATTTTAGGATGCTTTAAGTTTTATTTTGGTTTGGAGAATGGTTTTATATGTTGGAAATGTAATTTTTCAAGTTTAGTTTTGAACTCAAAATCTGATAGTACTGCGATGTTTGAATTATTTCTCTTAATCCTGAGATCGGAATGATGTTCCGTCAGTTGGATTATTTTCATAATGATTCATTTATTTCTTCTTAAAATTTTATAATTTTTGGATTAATTATGGTCTGGTTTTGATTGGGTTATCTCGTTGTTGGATTTCTGTTTTTAGTACAGATAGACCTAGTTATGGTTGATTTTATAGTATGTTATGTTTTCCAAATTGAAAAACTTTCTTCTGTGATATTTTAGATCTGTTTGTCTATTTTCGTTTAGTCTGGAAATGACCTAAAAATGATTTAAGATGAATTATTTATATACAAAATAACAGACCTGATGCAGATTCTAAATAGATTACTATATGTATAAAACATCTATTAGTTTGCATAAACCTTTTGATTTACTTTAGTCAAACTTAGTTAACTATGAATTAACTTTTAACTACTCTTTTGAGTTAATTTTATTGACCTATTATGGTTGGATTTTATAGAATAAAGAAAATGAATTACCAATCTTAGTTCTTATAATGCCTATAATCATGTATCCTTCTAATACTCTTCTTTTCAAGTTTAATGATCTGAGTTGGATTATAAGATTTAAAAAGTGGAGTGTTACAGTTTGGTATCAGAGCCTAGGCTCTAGATCTTTTTGGAACTTGTTGAATGTGTTTTAAAAAACAATACTTTATATTTTATGTTAGTATAATGATTTATCGATTGTAAATACAATGATTTATCGAGTGTTGATTTACTTACACAAAGCACGTATAGAAGTGTTTGTATGAAAAAAAAATTATTAAAGAAACTATTTTCTTGGTGTATCCGACTTATCTTTTAAAATTGTGTCCAATACCTGATGTTGAGGTACTATAAAAAAATATTTACTTTGTACGAATGATTATATGTAGAAAAAATACATAATTATATGTAAGTATACACTACTTGTTGAAGTTTATCTCTACGAAAATAAAAATAAATTTTTTGTTTTCGTTTGATTTGAGTAGGTGATGTTTATTTTGGGGTAAGGGTAAACAACTAAAAATCTTATTATTATAAAAGAATTGCATGTATGTAGATATAATAATAGGGGCATCGATGATGTGACTAGAAAAATAATAAATTATTTTTTGAGTGTCAGGATGTGATGCAATTCAAGAAGTGAATTAGTTGGTGTCGCTTCAGGTAACAAACATATTAGTTAGTAGGAGGTTTATATTTTCTTCCAAGTTTATTAGATATGCCTTCTCTTTAAGAAATGAAAAAAAATGTAACTTGATTATTGATTAATCAGGAACCACTGGTTAGTTTTGTCTCTTTTAAGATATTAAAGTATGATGTGATCCTATAGGCGGATCGATTGACATCATATCATATAACATCTGGTGATGATTAGTTGAAAGTAATTAGTTAGTAGGAAATAAATATATTCCTTTAAAGAAAATTAGAAGAATTTTCTTTTTGATGGAGTAAACTTGAAAGTTTATATACTACGTTTACGTAATAATCAACACCAGCGAAAGGATATCGAATGATACTTACACCAAGACAAATCACCGCATGCGTTGCGAAGACAAATTGTGAGGACAAAAATTTTGTGGATAAGTGGTGAAAAGTAAAGAGAGGGATGGCGACGAAAGTGTGATGAAAATCAGTAGACTCTTCATCTTAATGGCACCAACTACATAGGATGGCACTGTTTGGTTGACCACCCAAAACAGAGCAACCATGTAGGAAAGTCATTTGGATGAAGGTGGTCAGCTACTGGGTGATTATTCTCACTAAGTCATGTATTCTTCGACAATAGAAATTCTCACCACATCACAATGACAATGAAGCTTCTCAGACAAAAAAAATGATGAGGCATTAGGAAACCTTCACGACATTAAAAGAATAGAATATATCAAACTAAGAAGATGGAGAAAATATTTTTTTATCCAATACTCTCAGGCACAAGAAAAAATAGAGAAAAAAAATCTATACTACACGACGGAGAAAACACGAAGAACATCTGAGAATTGACTTACAAACACTTAAGGAACATCAAGTGTACGCTAATAAAAGTAGGTATGAATTTTGGAAGAAAGAATTGTTATTTTGTGGGCATTCTATCTTAGAAAATAAGATAGCAATAGACCCAACTAAGATTTCATCAGTCCTAGGTTGGGAACGACCTAAGAATGTGTTTGAAATCTGAAGCTTTTTGGGTTTAGAGGGCTATTATCGACTTTTCGTCGAGAATTTCTCTAAACTAGCAGCACCACTCACACACCTAACCAAGAAATGAGTTAAGATTGAATGGAGCCTTGAATGCGAAGAATCTTTTGGAGAGCTGAAACGGAGACTCACTTCAGCACTAGTCTTAACCACACCAGAGTAGAGAATTAGATACGTAATCTATTATGATGCTTCACACAATAGACTTGGTGGAATACTCATGCAGAGTGAAAAGTTCGTGGCTTACGCTTCAAGACGACTAAAGAATCATGAGAAGAATTATGCGACGCATGATTTGGAATTAGCAGTCATAGTTTTCGTACTGAAGTTATGGAAACGCTATCTTTATGGTGAGAAGTTTAAAGTTTTCTCAGATCACAAAAATTTGAAGTATATCTTTACCCAGAAGGATTTGAATCTAAGACAAAGGAGATGGATAAAGTTCCTCAAAGATTATGAATTATCATCCTGGAAAGGCGAATGTGATAGCAGATGCATTAAGCAGAAAGAATCATGGTATATTAGCAACGATCCAATTACTAGAAATCGTAGCTGGTTATGATCTCCAAGTGGAAAGAGGAACCACAAATGCATATCTATCACATGTGGTGGTGGAACCTATAATAATTAAGCAAGTGGTGGAGACAGATGCAGGATGCCGAGCATCAGGAGATTCGAGCAAAGATTGGAACACCAGAACCACCGAAGGATTAGACTCAGAGAGCAAATGGTGGATTGCAGTACAAAGGAAGATTGTATGTACCAGACAATGACAAGTTGAAGAAAGAGATTCTGACGATGGCTCACGAATCGACATTCTTGATACAACCTGGTAGTACAAAGATGTACCTAGATCTAAAACGACAATTCTGGTGGAATAAGATGAAGAAGGATTGACACTTTTTGTTCCAAAGTGTCTTATTTGTCAACAAGTGAAGATAGAACACAAAAGTCCAGCGGGACCGTTGAAATCACTAAAAGTTGCGGAATGGAAGTGGGACTTCATTACTTTGGATTTCGTCAGAGGACTACCAAAGACTAGGCAACATCAAGATAGCATTTGGGTGATAGTTGACAGACTTACTAAAGCTGCTTACTTTTTGGCAATTAAGAAAACAGACTCCATTGCAACGTTAAGCGCATTGTATGTCAAGGAGATTGTGAAGTTGCACGGTGTACCAATGTCAATCGTTTTTGATAAAGATCCTCTTTTTACATCAAAATTCTGGGAAAGTTTTCAAAATTCAATGGGAACCAAGTTCAATATGAACACTGCATACCATCCTCAAATAGATGGCCAGTCAGAAAGAGCCATACAAACCTTGAAAGACATGTTACGAGCTTGTGCTATTGACTTTCAAAGAAGTTGGTGCGACCAATTACCATTTGTTGAGTTCTCTTTCAACAATAGTTATCATTCTAGTATTGGTATGCCGCCTTACGAAGCGTTGTATGGAAGGATTTGCAGAACACCCTTGTGTTGGACAGAAGTAAGTGAGAGAAGCATTATGAGACCAGAAGTTATCCAAGAAACAACAGAAAATATAAGAATCATTAAGGAGCGTTTACGTGCAGCACAAATCTGTTAGAAGAGCTATGCCGACAATAGGAGAAGACCACTTGATTTCCAAGTAGGTGACCATGTATTCTTAAAAGTTAGTCCTAGACCTAGGATTAAGCGGTTTGGGAAGAAGGGAAAACTTTCACCACGTTATGTAGGACCATTCGAAATTCTAGATCGAATTGGTGAAGTTGCATATCGGCTCGCTTTGCCACCACAGCTAGCCGAAATACACAATGTATTTCATGTTTCTATGTTGGAAAAATACCACGCAGATCCTTCACATGTCATCGACTGGCAGGAAGTGCAACTTATTGAGAATGTTTCATATGAAGTGAAACCCTTGCGTATTCTGGACCCCAAGGTCCAGGAACTCCGTAACAAGACTATCCGATATGTCAAAGTACAATGGCAACACCATAGCCCAGAGGAAGTAATGTGGGAGCTAAAATCTATGATTTAAGCCAAATATCCGGAGTTATTCACAGGTAATTGATTAAAACCTACTTTTATTTTAAATTTTAGGACGAAATTCGTTTTAGGAGGTAATGATGTAGCACCCCAAAATTTTATTAGTGCATGAGATCTACACTTAACATAATTAAGTGTAGTAACCTAATATTTTTTTATAGACTTGGGCATGAGTCTATGAGATTAGATGGTCTAACCTAATAATTGTGTGATGGACTTGAGCATGAACATGAATCTATAATTAAGTGGGCTAGGCCCATATTTACTTTCTTTGGGTTAATACAACCCAACATGTTATATATTATTTTTAAAATTCGTATTTGTGTCTATCAGTATACTTTAGACCCGGTTTTGGACATCTTATGCTCCGAATTGAGCTTGGGCTATTTCTAATGAAGTTGTAGCTCTTTGAATCTAATTTTTAGAATGGTATGGTTGTGAAATTTGGACTTACGATCTGTGAGTTATGGTCATTACAGTAAACCGTGTACATATGGTTAGTTGTAGACTAACGTTAAGGAATAATGTTTGTTCACTCAAAACTTTTGATTTAGACCATCCGATCATTTTGATTGATACATGTCTTTATATCATTAAAGAAGGGGCATAAGTTCCATCAAAGTTTTTGTTCACAAAACCTTATCTATAAAAATTAGTTTTTGTTATTAAGCATATATCACAACCACTAGCTAATAATGCATACACTAGCATTACAACTCACCACCACTAGCTAATAATGGATGCACCATCACCTCTAGCTAATAATGCATACACTACTATTACAACTCACCACCACTAGCTAATAATGGATGCACCACCACCACTAAATAATAATGGTTCCACTACCATTTTTCACCATCATAATTGAAAACCTTTTGGAAGCCTATATAAGGAGGCTTAAACCAAATGAAAATGAGTACCTTAAAGAAGTTATCTCCATTTTTATTCCATCTTCTAAACCATTCAACATCAAGCTTATTTACTTCTTCAAACTTTAAACCTTATTTTTCCACCATTAAACCTATACAAAAAGAAGGGTGTTTCAACTAGAAGAGGTATTTTTTCAACATCAAAAGAGGAGATTTTCAATTTGAAGAAGAGGTATTTTTCAACATCAAAAGAGGAGTTTTCATACTAGTATTGGAAGCAAATCAAGGTAGGGATCAAAACCCTAGTATAAAACCTATGTTCTTGATTATATTATTTTTGAACAAATCATGTAGATAAGAAAATCTATCATATTTATTTATTAGATCATGAAATTTATTTAAAATTGTATTTTATGATGGAATAGTGTGGTGATTTGAGATCTAATGCAAGATAAAATGTGGTGAATATGAAAGTGAGATGATTTAATAAAATCAATGGTCAGTAAGCCCTAATGGCTTTCCACGAAAATGTGGTTCCCACGGAAGACGATTGTTGATAATCGTGGTTGGCTCACCAGAACAAGCCCTGACTGCTAAGATTAATTAAAAACATTAATCTGATATTTGTGACAGTTCATACATAAAATAAAATCGTGGCTAAAAGGCCCTGAAAAACACAAACAACAAAGGTTATTGAAATTTTAGTAACAGTGCAGAGTTTTCAGCATCACTTTTAACTGAAAAACGTGGTTTATGCTGTTGCATATATTTTGTTACATTTTTAAATGTGTTTCCTCATTCATACATGTTTGAATCTATCATTTTTGGTTAGTTTCCTACTGAACTTGCTCACCCCGATAATTTTCCCCCCACAGAGTTCGAGGAGGGTGTTGGAGCGTAGATCGTGAATTTGACGATCGTGGAAAGACTTACTTTCTAGCATAATTTATAGGTGTGCTTAATTTGTTTAATCACACTACTTTATGTATTATATCACAGGGATTATGGGATGCTTTAAGTTTTATTTTGGTTTGGAGAATGATTTTATATGTTGGAAATGTAATTTTTCAAGTTTGGTTTTGAACTCAAAATCTGACAGTACTGCGATTTTTGAATTATTTCTCTTAATTATGAGATCGGAATGATGTTCCGTCAGATGGATTATTTTCATAATAAATTCATTTATTTCTTTTTAAAATTTTATAATTTTTGGATTACTTATAGTTTGGTTTTGATAGGGTTAAACATCATATCTCGTTGCTGGATTTCTATTTTCAGTGCAGATAGACCTAGTTATGGTTGATTTTACAGTATTTTATATTTTCCAAATTGAAAAACTTTCCGCTGTGATATTTTATATCCCTTTGTCTATTTTCGTTTAGTCTTAAAATGACCTAAAAATGATTTAAGATGAATTATTTATGTACAAAATAATAGACCTGATGCAGATTCTAGACAGATTACTATATGTCTAAAACATCTATTAGTTTGCATAAACCTTTTGATTTACTTTAGTCAAACTTAGTTAACTATGAATTAACTTTTAACTACTCTTTTGAGTTAATTTTGTTGACCTATTATGGTTGGATTTTATGGAATAGAGAAAATGAATTACCAATCTTTGTTCTTATAATGCCTATAATCATGCATCCTTCTAATACTCTTCTTTTCAAATTTAATGATCTGAGTTGGATTATAAGATTTGAAAAGTACAAAGGGTCTTTTATTGGTTTTTTAAGACTAGGGTTAAATATCCCTCCCATTTGTGATTTTCTTACGAAAGCAGGGAAACCAAAGAGACAAACTCTGATGTAACCCGACCCTTGGACCTTGTGTTGATGACAAAGTGCTCAGGGTATTTTCTTAGCAACGCAAGCAAGCTGAACCATGGTCTTCCCTTGGGCCAGTCCTCGGATGTCAGATATCTCCTTACCCTACTGTGATGCCAGATACTTCCATACTGCTTAACCAACTGCACACCAACAACAATATAAATGCTTCATTTAGTAACATTAATCAAATTATATTAAGAAGGAAAAATACAGGTGGTAATGGAGAGCTCAGCTCCCAGTAAAGGAAAGAAAAAAAATCACTACTATGAAAGTGCAAAGACAAGGATGTTGAGATGGATGAGTTTAAGACAGAAAGTAAATTTCGCATAAGGGCATTAATGTTCTATATATTGGAGTAGCTCCAATACCAATAGTCTAAAATGAAGAGTCACTTGTGATGATCTCGGGTCATCTGCAAGCAGGGCCATAGATTATGTTCTACAACATGGAAAAATAAGATCTCCTGGTGTCACATGAATTACACCAACATCCAGTGAAGCATCAGACTTTTGGCAGTTCACCCCGTACAAGGAATCCATGAGAAATAGTTCGCTAATAAACTAAGCACACAAATATATGGAAAAAATCATACTGCATAGTTGGAACTTGGAAGTAAATTTGATTGGCATAATTTCACCAACCTATATATGATTATGGTACATAAACATGACCTCAAACCTTTTGCAACAGCTCTAATTCATATCTTCAAAGAAAGTTCTTTGCTTAACACTTTATTTGTATTCATTATTTTATTTTGAGATTTCCACTCATTATTCCAAATTCACATAATAAATTACTATTTAATTCACATTGTATATTACTATTTAGTCCCAACTATCTTTAATTCGTCTAATTCTTCTTTTATTAATTATTTATTGACTGTTTAGTCTTTTTTTAGCTAATAACAACCTTTTAGTCTTTTTTTCAAACACGTGTGCATCTTTTTCTTGCATGTATTAGCAATTTTATATTTCTTCCTTAATTTTTAAAGGTGGACAGCTGGAGAGAGAAAGTTTGTTATTTTCTATTTTAAATTTTTAAAATGTTATATCTTTTAAACTAAAAATCAGATTTTGATAAATGGTGTCTTATTTTTTAGGAGTAATTGGTTTAGTATTTGTTAAGGAGAACTTGTTCCTCAAGTTGTTTGTACGTAGGTTGTTGAGTAGTGGGCCCACTTCTATTTTGTTAGCTTATTTTAGGAGTGTTGAGTTGTGCTAGACGTGTTCAACTAAAGTAGTGTAGCCGTGGTAGAAGTCTAGTATGTGTTAAAATATAATTTTACAATGCAGATTTGATTTTACAAATTTCGTAATACAATTATTTTTTTTTAAAGAAAAAAGTATTGCTCAGTGGTCTCAATTTAAAGATCTCAATGTAAGATTTCGAAAAATATAATTTTTATGAAAAATTGATTTGTATTTTAATAGTTATGTCATTTTTTTAAAAAAATAAAATAAAAAAGTTAGGGTGCTTACTACTTGTGTACTTATTGTTGGGGTATTTTTGTCCAACAAAATGCACATGTGTAGTTTTTCACCTTTTAGACTAAACTGTCATAATACTTTTAGCTGAGACTGATCTATCATATTACCCTTCAAATAGGACTAAACAGTTATTCCCCTTTTATTTTTTGATATACTTCATAATTGAATTTGAAATCGTTGTACTCGCATGCTCCTAAACTGACATTTTGATTACGCATCACCGTTATTCTTCACTTTTTTCACAAAAAGACTAGTTATCTTAAAACAAAAAATATTATTTAGGTTATGAATAGACCAACCTTGGTGTGAAGTTTTGCCATAGGCATCCATTCTCCTGGACCACAAAGATCAGAAAGCACAGTAGCCACAGATGAAACCACATCTTTTTCTTCTAACTGCAGAAGTTGATGATTGTCTGCAGCTTCCCTGCTAACCCTTGACCTTCTTGTGTCTGATTTTTCTTCTCCACGAGCTACAAAATAGTTGGTAAACTTTATTCAGCATATAATTTAACTTCCAGTTTTAAAAAATCAAAATGGCAAACAAGGAAAGCAAAACAAAGACAACAAAAATCCTATCTAAAGAAATTGAAGTTCACATGCAAGGGAAAAAAAAAATAAAATATCTTGAACTAATTAAAAGTGGCGAATTTAGAAGCATGAGGAAGCTAGCAAAGTGAACAGAGATCTATCATGGCGCTGCAAGGAAATAAGATGTTGTATAGAGGTCGCTGAGACTGAAGATAAGAATCGATATCCGGAACATATATATGTAGACTAATTTAGGGATTAAAATTAAAATCAGTACGATCTTCAGAGGGCACTTGATATGATATATTTTTTTTTTTTTAAAGAAAAACCAATAATTTTTATTTAAGTCCGAGTAAGATCAAGAGTGTGAGAATAGGTAAGTAACTACTTTGAACCCTAAACTACGTAGTCTATATGCATTGAGCATCGTAGCTTGCCACTTCCCTAGTTCCACAAACTATTAACATTCAGAATGCAAAAGGCATCAAACCTAGCAAACCCGAATTAACTACTAATCACATTGAAGTTGAGTATCAGATTGTACACTCCCAGAATCTGAATCTCCTCCTAACAAGCCGAAACTTAAGCTTATAGACTTCCTTTCCACTATCCCCAAGTAAAAACCCATGAACATTATTTATTTATTTTTTTTAAATCAAAACCCATTAACATATAATTACATGAGACAATAGAATAAATGGTCAGGTTCCTGGGACACAAAGTTTTAAGACGTGACTTAGTACGCATCCTATATTCATTGTTGGATACAATCGTCCAACGTTTAACAACTCAAAGATGTGTGTCCCCAAGTGGATAGTGATTTAATTTAGGAAGTGATAAAGATCATCTATCAGTAAATTAGCTTTAAACTATTAGATGATTGCAACCAACACTGAATAAGATGTGTCTAAACCCTGTGACAAAATTTGGTGTCCCAGTAACCTGACCCATAGGAAACCCTAAAAATCTTCATTACCACAATGGAAAATGTAAAAAAGTCTTTATTTTGTAGAGAACCGATGATTTTAATCCCTCACCAAAATACTTTTATAATTTTAATCCTTCTTTTTTTAGATTTTATGATTTTAGTCCTTAAAAACTTATAGTTTTATGAATTTATTCTCTAAAATTAAAAAAAAAACGTAAACTAATTTTTTTAGGGGTTTTGTAAAAAAAGTCCCTGAAAAAAAGTCATTGTAATTTTAATCCTTATTTTATAAATTTAGTCCATACTTTTATAACTTTTATGTCCAAAACTAAGGACTAAATTTATAAAAAAAGATTAAAATCACAATGACTTTTTTTAGGGACTTTTTTTACATTTTCTATTTTTTTAAAATACCTAAGATACCCTTGTTTACGTTTTCGAACTTGTTTTTTT
>MVGT01003789.1:17809-31526 GCA_002174775.1 Macleaya cordata
TTAACCCTTATGTGCAGGGAATAAAATCACAACCCCCTGCCACAATATCAATAAAGCAAACAAAATAAATCTGAGAGAGAAATAGACAGAGAAATCACTGACCTAATTGTCCAGAGGATCCTGCCTTTCTAGCACCATACCCAAACTTCTGAATTTCACTTGCCCACTTTAACTTCTTACTAGCACCAGCAACAACAGCATCATCATCATAATCATCATACCCATCTTCTTCACCTTCTTCATCATCCTCATCATCATTATCATCATAATCATTCTGTGCCCTAATCTGTCCTCTACTAGACCCAAACATCGATGGCGCTGGAGGCGCAATTCGGGGCACCGAAGAGAAATTTGGAATATGATGGGGCACTGCTGAACCACCTAAAATACTTCTAACAGGTAAAAGAAAATAAAATTTCTTATCACCGATTTGTAAAAGTTCTTGAGAATTTAATTTTACAGGGGGGTCTCCTGGATGATGATGAACACCTTCAACAAAGCAACCATTTATACCGATAACTTCTAGAGCAAAATGGCGACGTTGAAAATCGTATAAAATCCGAGCGTGGTGGCGGGAAATGTTTATACCACCACCGAGTCTGTAGAGATCAACATCTACTGTGGATGTTTTGCTGTTTCGACCTAATATTATTGAGTAGGTTTGCATGTAGTATTCGAAATCTTCGCCATGAAGTTTTGCAAAACCTACTTCTACATGACTGCCGGTGGTGGCCATCATGGTGGCGATTGTCTTGAGTGATTTCAGGGTTAGGGTTTGAGATCGGAAACCTTGGAATTATTGTTAATGGAGGAAGTAGGCGGGGATTATTCAGGGAAGCGGAAATCGGAAGGGGAAAGAAATAAATTTTCTGGGGTAAGGAGAAAGTGGAGAGAGATTTGGGTGGGAAACAGCCTCACTAGAATCAAACGAGACAAATTTAAAATACACAAAACCATAGTTTTGAAAATGCATATCGTATTACGTATCAAAACCTTAAATTTTGATACGCACATCGTATCGTAACATAAATATTTACTAAAAACAGAAAGATAATGAGTCACGAACATTAATAGTCTGTTTGGACAAGGGATTTGGATGAGAAATTTTGTGGGGTCTAGGGATTTGGTGGAAAAATCATGTTATATTTTTCTTCAAAATCTATGGTCCCCACAAAATCCCTCCCCCAAATCCCTTGTCCAAAAAGACTATAAATTTATAGTATGTTTGGATGTAGAATTCATATTTTCCAAGGGAAACATGAGTCCTTAGAAACATGAATCCCTAGAAACATGAATCATTTGGTTTGTTTGGCAACTAAAAAAGAATCCATGGATTCATGAATCCTTAGAAGCTTGAATCCTTTGGTTTGTTTGGCTACCATTTAAAATCCTAGGAAAATCTCTATTTTGTTGTTTTAATTTTGTGGGGTGTAATCTACATTGAGTTGGGTGCATACATAGTGAATCCTTAGTTTAGAATTCCAGCAAATTCTAAGGGGGGAGGTGGGACTCCTTAGTTTAGAATTCCAGCAAATTCTAAGGGGGGAGGTGGGACTCCAAAACAGGGATTTGCTGGAAAATATGTTTCCCTGGGAAACAAGTTTCTAGGGATTCTTGGCAGCCAAACAAACCAGGGAAACATTAATCCATGGTCCCCACTGAATCCCTACCTTAGAATCCCCCATCCAAACAAACCATTAAAATATATCAAAACATAAATATTTTCTTAAAAAGAATAATAATAAGTCACGTGCAGTTATATCACTTTTTATGACACCAGTGTAATTTTTTACGGTCATATGGGTATTCAAGAGGATCCTAAATGTTTTAAAATAAAGGAGGGTTTTATTGAGAATTTTATAGATCTTTTGATTTATTTTTCTCAAAATTTAGGGTTTGATTTTGGTTGGAGAAGAAAAAAAAAATTTGGGTACAGATTTGTTGATATGATACGACCTAATTTTTTGCAATATAATATTTTTAACGATACTACTACGATATGATAAAATACGATTTCGTGTCTTTGCATGTTCAATATGAGACTAGTAAGAGGGAGAACTCGTAAGGGGGTTACGGGTTTTTATTAGCACTCCCTTTTGTGATGAGGTCAACCAACATGATTGAAATGGTTTCCAAGAAAAAAAAATCCTAGGCCAAGGGTCCACCGCGCAACCATTAACAAATAAAAAATAATAATTTTATTTGAACCAAATTAGATAGATAAACGAAGCTGATAAATTTATCTGGCACTTTATGATTTGGCAAGCACATTGTCCTACACGTCAAGCGAGATGGGAAATTAGAAGGTACCATATAGAATTTTCAAATCATGTTTTGTCGATCGGAGTTGTCCTCATTGCGACGCTCTATTCTCTGTGTACTTCTCCTTTCTCTCATTATAAGACAAAAAAAAAATAGTTGCCAGTAGTAAGTTAGTGGGTTGCCCTTAACCAAAATAGGATTTGTAAGTGGCCCATACCTGAGTTTGAGTTTATGTGCCTTTAACATAAATTTTATAAGTTAGAGATTGTGTTGGGAACTTCTTTTTTTTTTTTTTTTTTTTTTTTTTTTTTTTTTTTTTATAAAAAAACTAAAAACTAGAAATGCATTAGATTTAAAGTAGCTAAATGATAACCATCCTCCACCAGTACATTGGATAGCCATATTGGGTGTGCGTTTATCCATATTGGGGATTAGGTCTGGTTTCTACGGGCATGTTTGGCAAGAATATCAACAGTATTAGAAGTTCTAGAGACAAAAGCGAGTTCAATATTACAGTCCAGATCTAATAAATCATAGGAAAAAGAGAGAACATTGTTCAAAATGAGCTGCCATCTCTAGTCGATCAAGTTCAATTCCCTATTAAGATAGTCTACTACTGATTTAGAGTCACCTTCCACCATGACCTTGTCAAATCTAAGCTCCTTTGTCCAGTTAACGGCAGCCTCCGCCGCCATGCTTTCTGCTTCATCTACTGAATTCGACCGTCATTGGAGTGTCAAAAATAGTCACCCATCTAGTTTTTCATATATGCCAAGATAAGGTGTTTTAGATGCTTGGCCAATCTATCTTTGCTTTAGTATTCCTGCTATCCTCCTGAACCATGATTCTATCCAAACTGAGATGCCTATGTTATCTGATGTTGATGAGAGAGGGATGAAATTTGTTGCATGCCAGACAACCTTAGTGAAATTAATCACAGTATAGTAGCAAATGCTCAACTAATCGACGTGGTTTTTGCAGAGTGGACAATGGGTTGTGTCAAGAGGGATGATTAGGTTCAAGCACTCTTTGGTTGGCAGGCAAGATTCTAGGCATTTCCAGAAAAAAAAAAAAAAAAAAAGCTTGATTCTAGGTTTGAAAACAATTTTCTAAATCTTCAACCATAAGTTCTCCCTATCTTGGTTTGGATCTACTATTTGGGGTTCAAGAGCATTATATAAGGATTTAACTGTGAATGTACTAGAGTTATTGAGAAACCACCTTATCTGATCTTCCCCTGAGAGGGAAATTTGACGTTTTTGATTTTTTCCCATATATGGGCATCCTGAAATTGGTTTAGAAGTTCTGGTTTTCATCCTCCACAAGTCTTGTGCAAGCCGTTCTGTGAACGAACGGTTTTTATTAAAAATTATTTTTAATTTTATTAGTTTTTATAAAAAAAATTTAAGTATTTTATATTTTAGTATTTTTTAATATTTAGTCACGTATTTATAATGTAGGTTTTTTTAACCCATACCTAAGAGAAAGGGTTATGTTAACCCAAGTTTTCATCTTTATAATATACTAGTATAATCGATTTCCAACACTACGGGTGTGTGCGGTGGCTGTCAAATGCACTTCCTACGTACTCCTATACGCGCTTCGCTCGTGACAAACTCATTTTGCCTCTACTCACGTGTGAGTTGGTAAATTATGCGGCGCATTATTATTAAAAAATAAAATTACATGTGGTCCCACTTAAAGACAAATCCTGAACTGATTTGATATGAATGATGATGAGATCATCTGTACAAAAAATTAACCCTTTAATCGTATTTGAGTGAGCCCTAGAGTTGGTATAAGTGGAGTGTAAACTAAATATAAATAAAATAGATATTATGTGGGTCGACTGATGTCGACGTACAGTCTGAATGATCTAGATGTCAAGTAGATCATCATAAAAAAAAAGCATCCCTTGGATCGACTCCATGCAACCCCAGTGGCAAGTGTAAATAAATAAATATGGTTACTGGATACAATCGTCAATTTTAATTTTTCTTTTTAAAAAGTATAAATTGTGTTATCTCATAAGTTAATTATTAATTAGTTTGTGGCTGTCAAACACGCTTCGCGCGTCCCCCTATAGCACTACGTGATTTAGCATTTATGCGTCGCGTTATTTTGTAGCGCAAATATACCCCACACATACTTCTTAATTTTTCTAAGTTAACATATTTGTTTATGCCATTAGCGCAAACATGTTCGACCATACTATGATAAGATCATCCTCACAAAAAATCAGCTTTTAAGTCATATTTGAATGTCCCGAATAACAGGTGTAATTGATGTGTAAATGAAGCATATTTTTTAAACTTAAACATTTAAAAACTAAATTGGAGATAATGAAAGTGTTGATTCAGAACTGTACACAGATTAGTAGATAGTGTTAGAAAAAATTCAGTTTAGTTATCTAGAGTGTAAATTTATTTTGATAAATAGGAATAGCAGGCCATCCAATGAAAGTTACTGTTCATCCGGGTATTTCGTTTATATAATATAGATAGATGAGTATGAGAAAAGCATTAGATTTTGAATAAATATATATTTATTTTCTATTTTGAGGTGTCATCTGCCTAGGGGAACCAGAGCATTTCTACTTGCAAAATCCTCTTTTTCAACCTACAAAATGGGAGAGAAAAATATAGAGTCATCTAACCTAAGGAAGAAAAAAAAAAGAGAAAAAGGAGACTAAAGTAAAACTATAAGTAACCAAAAGAAAATATATAAATTAAATTTAAAAATGAGTCTAGTTATATAGACATCGTTATTCATACCATCTCTATAGGGTCCACATGATCTGGACCAAGGGCTAATTTTTGGTGAAAATGATCTACACGATGATTAGAATAACCCTACCAAAAATCATATCATTCTAAAATTTCTTGTCCAATTCAAACACTGATTGAAAACAATGAACGACTTATAAAATCGCCCATTTTTTTATGGGCTTAGGAGTTTTAGAATGATATAATTTTTGGTGAAATTGATCTACATGATGAGTAAAACATCCATACTAAAAATCAGCAACTGGTTCCTCGTCATATAGACCCCATAGGGATCTTGTAAACATAATGTCTAAATAACGATCTGGATTCGTTAAAAATTGATCTTTTAGGTCCAGTCACTAATCATACCTTTCAACCTGTAAATGAGAAAGTCATAGAGGGTCTCCCTGATTTCAAGAAAAGAGAAAAAGAAAAACGAAAAAAAAGGAAGAAAAACTAATAATCATAAAAGTTGAAACCAAACCAAAATAAAATAAAATAAAATTTAAATTAAAAAAATGGAAAATGTAAAAAAAGTCCCTAAAAAAAAAGTCATTGTGATTTTAATCCTTTTTTATAAATTTAGTCCTTAGTTTTGGACATATAATTTAGATATTGGTCTTTTAGGTTCACACTCACTAATAATTACACATTTTAACTTGCAAAATGGCAATGTATCTGCAGATCTCCGAGTAAACTCCCCTTCCCTGGGTCCTCTGGCTCTAGTCCAGGTAATGTTCGTGTTGCTCTTCTTAAGTGATCAGCTCTACCGGTAACCAAGTTGGGGTGTGTTTTCTATTCTGGTCTAGCAAACATTAGTTTCTTTATGGTCTTCACAGTATCACATCATCACTTTCCATCATCATAACCAGTCTCCTTTCTTCTGCAATCTCTATCCCTTCCCACAAACCCAACCCCTGAGTCTCCAACGTTAAAACAAGGCAAACGAACATTATTTGTTCGCACCCTCTCCCAAATAATTAACTGTTGGATATATATTTAAAAATATTATTTTGTACAAATAGTTAATCAAAACAACATTGGAGTAGTGGTTAAGATTTTGGGTTCCCTCTTTGAGGTCAAGGGTTCAAACCCACTCCCACCCATTATACTAGATATATATATATATATATTAATCAAAGACCAGGTCGGGCCTTAAGGCCTTAAGGCTCTTTGGGCCTCTGATTTGAAACAAATTTTTTATTTAGTTTTTATTATAATTTTTATTTTTGAAAAATAAAATTATAGCTGTTATATTGCCGTTTTATAGCTGCTGTGCTACAGTGTTTATGGCCATTTTTTGACAGTTGGGTGTTGATCTATAAATAGATAACACTTATACTGAAACAAACAGTAAAAACTTGACAAGTNCTATAAATAGACAACACTTATACTGAAACAAAATAGAAAAACTTGACAAGTCTTCCTCCCTGATAAAAACTCTAGAATTTCTGAAATTGTTCCCGAGCAAGAATTGAAGTGTATTAGTATTCCGATTTCCCACCGTGCAAGGGAAATTGAGACAGAAGGTTTTCTGGGATATTTTATCCTGGGGACGACGTGACTGAGAAACTGCTTGCACATTTGGGCAGAGCTGCACGACGTGACTGAGAAACTGCTTGCACATTTGGGCAGAGCTGCATCCAACAATTTTAAGACGTTTATAGTTCTGCTATGAAAGATGAAAAGAAATCTGTTGTTTCCGTTGATAACAATAAGCCCTTCAAATTCGAAGGACTTCATTTCAAACGGTGGAAACAAAAGATGTTCTTCTATCTCAAATTGAAAAAATTATCTGTTGTCTTGAGTTCGACAAAACCAGAAGAAATTGAACCTTCTACTGATGAAAACCTGAAAGCAATCGACAAATGGATGGATGACGATTTTGACTGCAAAAATTATATTATGAATGCATTATCTGATGATTTGTATGAATATTATGCTACGTTTGACTCTGCTAAAGATGTTTGGGATTCACTTCAGAAAAAATATGATACTGAAGAGGCTGGGTCGAAAAAATATGCCGTCAGCCGCTATCTGAAATTTCAAATGGTGGATAAAAAATCCGTTGTCACCCAGGCTCATAAGTTGCAGAAAATAGTTAATGAAATTCTTGCTGATAAGATGAACATAGATGAGCAATTTCAGGTAGCTGTTATGATAGATAAATTACCACCAAGTTGGAAGGAATTTAAAAGTACCCTGTGTCACATAACATAAAATTTCTCACTTGAAAGTCTGATCACCAAGTTGAGGGTTGAGGAGGAGGCACGAAAACAAAACCTGAAAGAAGAGATACTTATTGTTTCAAATAATAAAAGTCAGACTCCAGCCAGTCTGAAACCAACCAAAAAGAACACAAAGCCGAACCAGAACCGAAAGAACTTCCAAAAGCCTAATCAGAACAAGAACCAGAATCAACCCCCTTCAAGAAATGGACATAATTCCTATTCTGCTCAGTTTATGTGTTATAACTGCAACAAACCAGGCCATATGGCCCGTAATTGTAGAAGTAACAAATGTCGTCCTGCTCCACAGGCCAACGTAACTGAAGAGCCACTTGTGGCTATGATATCAAAAATCAATCTAATAAGTGGATCCAAAGGGTGGTGGGCAGATACTGGCGCTTCTCGTCATATCTACTATGATCAGTCCCTATTAAAAAATTATGCTGAATCTGATGACAAGAAAGTGTTGTTGGGAGACTCTAACACCACTAATGTTCTCAGAACTGGAGAGGTGGAACTGAAGTTTACTTCTTGAAGGACTTTCATTCTGAAAGACGTCCTTCATGCTCCAGAAATATGAAAGAATCTGGTTTTCGGCTATCTCCTCAACAAGGCTGGTTTTACTCAGACTATAGGATCAGATCAGTACATTATTACTAAAAATTCAATGTTTGTAAGAAAGGGTTATGCTACTAATGGCATGTTTAAACTCAATGTTGAGATGAATAAAGTTGCACCTTCTTCTTATATTGTTTGCACCTTTAATGTTTGGCATGCTAGACTCTGTCACGTTAACAAAAAACTAGTTAAGAATATGAACATGTTAGGATTTATTCCTGAACTTTCCTTAGAAAGCTTTGAAAAATGTAAATTTTGTAGTCAAACAAAAATTACAAAAACTCCTAACAAATCCGTAGTTAGAGAATCAAAACCTTTAGATTTGATTTATTCTGGCATTTGTGAGTATGAAGATATTTTAACCAGAAATGGAAAAAGGTATTTCATTACCTTTATAGATGATTTTTCAAATTTTACTTATGTTTATTTGATGAGACATAAAAGTGAGGCTGTAGAAATGTTTAAGATCTTTATTGCTGAAGTTGAAAATCAATTCAATCGAAAGATAAAGAGATTTCGTAGTGATAGAGGTACGGAGTATAATTCTGGAGAATTCCTAGAATTATACAATTCCACTAGAATCATACATGAGACTACAACGCCTTATTCACCAGAAATGAATGGGAAAGCTGAAAGGAAAAATCGAACTTATATTGAACTTGTTGTTGCTATTTTGCTCAGTTCTGGGGCAGCTCCTCTGTAATACCCCAAGAAATTCTATAGTTTTGATTCCACACTTAACCATCATAATTAAGTTAGTATGGAAGTATGCCCATTTGGGTGAATATTGATTTGAAAAATAAATTTTCATATGCATGGTAATATGCATTGAAACTCATAATGTACTTTAACAGAGTTATCTCTATAAAAAAATAATAATAGTTAATTAATTAATTAATTAAAAAAATAAAATATTTTTTTATTAGCACATGGGCTGATGCTACAGTAGTCGGCGGCTTCTACTGTAGCAGCAGTTAAAGAAATAATAATAAAATATTTAATTAAAAAAATATTTTTAAGAGAAATAATAATAAAAATAAACAAAATTTCCTATATAAACCCATAATTCCTTACCATTTATCCTCACAATCCTCTCCCCTTTCTTCCCTTCTCTCTCCCACTTATACTAACTCTTTCTCCCTTCTTCCCTCATATATCCCTCTCTTAATAACATGTCTCCATTTTACTTTTCATTTTATACTCTATTTAATTACATAAGGTTGATTTTACAAATATCAAAAAAGTTATGGAAATTCAATGTCCTACACCATTGAATTGGAGATAGCAAATAAGGTAGGTGGATATGTAGAACTTCCCTCTATTATAACTAAAATTTATTTTGTGTTTTGTTATGAAAATGAATGGAGATGAATTATTTTGTATTATTTACAAATTAAAAATGCATTTTGTTAATATGATCACTATTTATTTTTAAGTGATGGAAATTGATTTAGATTGATAATAAATCTAAAAAGGATTATGTAAATGATAATCAAATGGGTAGGAAAATGGGTAGTAAATAAGTTTTATTCAATATTTTTACTTACACTTCTATTACACTAATCACGCCTTCGTTTTCGGACTCGGCGAATCAGGTTGGATTTATAGTACCGAAAATCTGGGTGTGACAGCTTGGTATCAGAGCACAAGTTCCTGATTTCTTGGGCTTGTGAGTTCTAAACTTTCATTATATTATAAAATTTTCTTTTATAACAAAATTATTTATGTTTTATTTTCTCGCATAAAAAAAAAATTATATGAAAATTCTTTTCTTTTTCTTACTCATTTGTAGGATGGAGTAAGAGTGCGTTCAGCTTAGAACCAAAATAAATAAGATAAACCCTGTGTTGTTTGGGGTGGGATAGTAACTAAAAATCTTATTATAATACGGTTGATTGTATATAGTTAATAATTAAGGTTTACTGCTTGTAAAACCCTTGTAGGAATTATTTGTTTCCAATAGAAGTTGTACGTGAAGCAAGTTGATCTATTTACATGATTATAGAATACATATAGGTAAGTACACTTGAATGGATAGTCAAGTTGATGCTTAATTTTTGTATGTATGTTCAATAATGTTGAAATACATACTTGTATGAATAGTGATGGAGTATATATGAATAGTACCTTGTATACATGAATAATATTGTATACGTGAATGGTATTCGAAGGATAGTATCAAAGTGACAATAATATGTGAATTATATTCTATTAAGAATATTTGATAAATTATGCAACACAGTTGTGAATAATGTCGTATACGTGTGCAATACCGTATATGTGAATAGTGTCACAGGAATAGTGACCTTGACTAATAGTGCATAAATAAAATTTTATGATGAGAATTTGATGAATAATATGTTATACAAATTATATACGAATCATGCTATATGATTTGGTGAATAATATTTTGTGAATAGTATGGTATATGTGAATAGTGTCAGTATACTTGAATAC
This sequence comes from Macleaya cordata, assembly GCA_002174775.1. NCBI lineage: Eukaryota > Viridiplantae > Streptophyta > Magnoliopsida > Ranunculales > Papaveraceae > Macleaya > Macleaya cordata. The sequence continues at coordinate 28,140 of MVGT01003789.1, forward strand.
TAGATATATAACGCAAAATAATAATGTATATATTAACACTAAAATATCAATTTATTCTAAATGAATTAGATTTACAAATAATGCAAGGAAAATAATTTTTGAATAGTAAAATATATATAGTAATATATATTTGAATAGTAACATACACGCGAACAAATAGTAGTGTATAAAATTCAAATTATACTACGTAAAATTAAATTTAGAAAATGAAGTAAATCAAATATTTTAAGTGAAGAATACAAATAAACAATATCGTATATGAAGAATATTGTAAACATTGCTTTGTATATATAATCAATGTAGTATGTATACATAGATTTTGTATACGTATACATTGTATTAATGAATCAAAATTATGAGTAAATAAATTATTTTTATTACTAAATACACATAGTTTCTATTTGAGAAAATTTTTAAATGTATTTATATATATGTTGTCTTTAGCCACAATATGAAATTATAAATCTAGTTTCATATGAGCCCGATTTTTTTAGAGTTTGGAGTTCTAAATTTCCAAATGAAGTAATTTTAGTTTGACTGATGCATTCTTGACAATATGCGAATAGTCTAAAGAAAATAATATTTTACTTAAAATATTGAGAAATAAAAATATTTTTATTACCTGAAGAGAAATAAGAGTTAAGCATCAAAGTTTTGGCTNGTATGTATGTTCAATAATGTTGAAATACATACTTGTATGAATAGTGACGGAGTTTATATGAATAGTACCTTGTATACATGAATAATATTGTATACGTGAATGGTATTCGAAGGATAGTATCAAAGTGACAATAATATGTGAATTATATTCTATTAAGAATATTTGATAAATTATGCAACACAGTTGTGAATAATGTCGTATACGTGTGCAATACCGTATATGTGAATAGTGTCACAGGAATAGTGACCTTGACTAATAGTGCATAAATAAAATTTTATGATGAGAATTTGATGAATAATATGTTATACAAATTATATACGAATCATGCTATATGATTTGGTGAATAATATTTTGTGAATAGTATGGTATATGTGAATAGTGTCAGTATACTTGAATACTAGATATATAACGCAAAATAATAATGTATATATTAACACTAAAATATCAATTTATTCTAAATGAATTAGATTTACAAATAATGCAAGGAAAATAATTTTTGAATAGTAAAATATATATAGTAATATATATTTGAATAGTAACATACACGCGAACAAATAGTAGTGTATAAAATTCAAATTATACTACGTAAAATTAAATTTAGAAAATGAAGTAAATCAAATATTTTAAGTGAAGAATACAAATAAACAATATCGTATATGAAGAATATTGTAAACATTGCTTTGTATATATAATCAATGTAGTATGTATACATAGATTTTGTATACGTATACATTGTATTAATGAATCAAAATTATGAGTAAATAAATTATTTTTATTACTAAATACACATAGTTTCTATTTGAGATAATTTCTAAATGTATTTGTATATATGTGGTCTTTAGCCACAATATGAAATTATGAATCTAGTTTCATATGAGCCCGACTTTTTAGAGTTTGGAGTTCTAAATTTCAAAATGAAGTAATTTTAGTTTGACTGATGCATTCTTGACAATATGCGAATAGTCTAAAGAAAATAATATTTTACTTAAAATATTGAGAAATAAAAATATTTTTATTACCTGAAGAGAAATAAGAGTTAAGCATCAAAGTTTTGGCTTAGTTTCACTTGATTCTAATAAACAGATTAATCGAAGCAAAATTTTAAAATTTAGTTTTTAAATTTTGGTGTAAAAAAAAAATTACGAATTTTGGTATACAAGACGGTCAGTATACTTATGACCTATTTTGAATACCTTATGGTCAAAATTAGCTTCAGCCTATTTCAGAGAAAAATTGTAGATATTGAAATCTAGTTTTCAAAATGGGTTCAATTGTACCATTTTGAGTAACGGTTAGGTAATTACAGTGATTGTTGTCAACTGTGCACAATTAACTCCGAAAATTATTTCAAAAGTGAAACAAATAGTTTTACTGAATGTTTTAACTTACAGTTTTACTGCACCTCGAGCTAGATTTTTTAGGTCTGAAAATCGAAGTGTGAAATATCACTTAAAACTATTCTAATTTAAGAAGTTAGTAGAAAATGATGTGACGCAATGAGTAAATGAGTTTCACAAAATTTGTGAAGGATAACGAATTTGAATGCTTCGATATTCGAACGTATCTAGGCTTTGAATAAATACTTTCATTTTAAGAATAAATTTATTCGAAGTTACATTAAGAAATATTTTTCTGTTGAGGACACTTTTGACTTATTAGTCAACTAAACTTAAAGTTGNGTGATAAAAAGTAGTTAGTTTTCCGTATATGTGACACATACCACATAGGATGGCACTGTTTGGACTAATCATCCAAGATAGAGCAACCATGTCGGTGAGTGGAAACAACGACGGAGGTTAGCCACTAGGTGATTATTCACACCAAATCATGTATTCCCCAATAATCTTAATTTTTACCACATTGTAAACTTAATGGAGAAATTCATAAGCAAAACAACACCAAATGAACTTAAGTTCAAATCGAGATTAAAATCTGAAATTCATATAAAATACAAGTTATTTTCTAAGTATGTTTTACCTTTTTGTTGTGTTAAATTTCGTGACGAAATTCTTTTTAGGGGGTGATGATGTAATACCTCAAGAAATTCTATAGTGTGGATTCCACACTTAACCATCATAATTAAGTTAGTATGGAAGTATGCCCATTTGGGTGAATATTGATTTGAAAAATAAATTTCTCATATGTATGGTAATATGCATGGAAACTCATAATGTACTTTAAGAGAGTTATCTCTAAAAAACAAAAATTAATTAATTAATTAATTAAATAAAAAAATAAAATATTTTTTTATTAGCACATGGGCTGCTGCTATAGTAGCCGGCGGCTTCTACTGTAGCAGCACTTAAAGAAATAATAATAAACAAAATAAACAAAATTTCCTATATAAACCCCTAATTCCTCATTTCTCCTTACAATCCTCTCCTCATTCTTCCCTTCTCTCTCCCACTTATACTAACTCTTTCTCCCATCTTCCCTCATATATCTCTCTCTTAATAACATGTCTCCATTTTACTTTTCATTTTATACCCTATTTAATTACATAAGGTTGATTTTACAAATATCAAAAAAGTTATGAAAATTCAATGTTCTACACCATTGAATTGGAGATAGCGAATAAGGTAGGTGGATATGTGGAACTTCCCTCTATAATAACTAAAACTTATTTTGTGTTTTGTTATGAAAATGCATGGAGATGAATTATTTTGTATTATTTACAAATTAAATATGCATTTTGTTAATATGATCACTATTTATTTTTAAGTGAT
>MVGT01003789.1:54527-78112 GCA_002174775.1 Macleaya cordata
GAGAGTAAGAACCCTAATCACCCCTAATACTTATATACTACCTATTCCATCATAGGTAGTGATTGGGTGTTTCCCTACACAACTTAATAAGATAGTCCCAACAACTTAAGGGCCTAAGGGATTGGGTTTACACAAAGCCCATGGTTTGCAAACTCAATGGATCATCATACTGGGTTATGTGGGCCACAAATTCTAACATGACGTGCAAGAAATGTTCTGGAAAGATAAATTGGGGGAAACAATTGTCCGCTTGGGTGATCGAAATACGGGATACAGTGCTGTTCCAACATCGATCACACCAGAAATGAATGAAAGCTTAACTAGAATCCAGAATGCCGATGAGATCCTAAATGCTTTAAGTAGCATGGGACCCTCAAAGTCGCCAGGCCCATGTGGCTACCCACCTGGTTTCTTCCAAAAATCATGGAACATTGTGGGACCAGGGATTGTGGGAATGGTTCAAAAATTCTTCAGAACAAAATTTCTTCTAAAAGAAATGAACCATACCTTCCTTACTTCGATCCCAAAATGTAAATCACCTCAAATCGCAGGGGATTTCAGACCCATAAGTTTGTGCAACACCACTTACAAAATCATCTCCAAAATTATGGCAAACAATATTAAGCTCCTTCTGGACAGAATCATCTCACCGTTTTAATCAACTTTCATCTCGGGAAGAGAGATCACTGCCAACATCTTCATAGCCCATGAAATTGTTCATTCTATGAAAAAGAAAAAGGGGAAGCATGGTCTCATGGGTATTAAAATCGATATGTCAAAAGCTTCCGACCGAGTCGAATGGCCTTTTCTAGAAGCTACTATGCGAAAAATGGGCTTCTTAAAAAACTGGTGCTCTCTAATTCATCAATGTATAAGTACCACATTTGTCTCGGTTATACGGAACGGATCTCCTACAAAACCCTTCATCCCCTCAAAAGGAATTAGACAAGGAGATCCATTATCACCGTATCTCTTCATCATATGTATGGAAGTCTTTTCCACCTTGCTTCAGAAAGCGGAATCTATGGGACAGATCATAGGAATCAAAGTGTCTTCCCTCAATTTCTCACCTCCTTTTTGTAGATGATTGCTTAATGTTTACAAGAGCTTCAACAAACTATCTGGCCAGATTATAAACTTTGAAAAATAAGATGTCTTCTTCAGCCCTAATCTACCAAATCGATTTTGTCGAACCTTAATCTCATCTCTCAGAGTAAGGAGAATCAACATCAATGACAAATATTTGGGCGCACCGCTGTTCATTTGTAAAAAAAAAAAATCAAATGCTTTGAGGGCCTAATAACATCTTTCCAGGCCTGCCTCCAGGGGTGGAAAGGAAAACTTCTTTCCCAAGCAGGGCGTACAACTTTGGCCAAAAATATCCATAAAGGCCTCAAACAAATAACAAACCTTCTTGTATGGGAAATTAAGGATGGTACTTCAGTTAATATCTGGGAGGATAGCTGGATCCCAAATAAAGCTGCTCCACAAATTAAAGCAACAACATCTTGTCTGCAGGAAATTGAAAATGTATTGCAATTAATAAATCATGAAACAAAAAATTGGCAACAAGACCTCCTGCAACTGTGCTTCAATCCTAACACGACAAGGAAAATTAATTCCTTAAAAATTCCTAATGAAGGCTCAGATAGGTTAAGATGGTCCCTCACAAAATATGGTATTTTCTTAGTTAAATATCTCTATAACCACCTTGCAAACTAGAACAGGCCACAACAACCAAATACAACTTGGGAAAATCTCTGGAAACTTCAAATCCCACCAAGAGTTACTTTGTTCATATGGAAATGCATTAACAACGCCTTGCCTATTAGAACAAAGCTAGCCCAATACATTGAGATAGAATCAACCAACCGCCCTAGAATCAACCATCTGCCCTCTCTGTTTGCAAAAACCAGAAACCATCATCCATCTTTTTGCCGAGTGTGCTTTCACAAGAGCAGTCTGGTATGTCTTACCAACAGGTTTTGTTATTACTATCATAACACATGCCACTTTTTAGGATTTCTTCAAAAAATGGCATGATGACCGGACACTGCTTGATAGTGTCAACAACCAGGTCTGGGTATTTGAATGTGCCATCGTCTCATGGCAAATCTGGAAATCAAGGTGTGATAAAATCTTCAAAGATAAAAACCATTCTTCAAAGGAAATTGCACGAAAATCCCTTAACTATCTTAACCACTACAGAAAATGATGCACACTAGAAAGGGATAACCAAAGAGATGGTATAGCACAAAACTACAACAAGACAATTTGGGAACCCTTGAAAGAAGAGTTTGTGAAGATAAATTTCGATGCTTCATTCTTAAATGCACACACTAATGCAGGTCTGGGTTTCTTATTGCGTGATTGTACAGGTGGCTTCGGAGGGGCTGGCTCACTCACATGTCTAGTTTCATCTCCTGAAGAGGCTGAGAACTAGGCAGCTCTTGCAACCATCAAGTGGGCTTATCAGAATAACATCAAAAAATGCATTATGGAAGGTGACGCTAAGTACGTGCTCGACTATATCGTAAACGGATCTGGATGTGTTGGCTGACGTTGTCAACAAATTTTGGAGGAAGTTATCTAGATCTCAAAAAGGTTTACAAGTTTTGAAGCAAGATTTATATATCAGCAAGCTAATATAGTGGCAGATCTCATCTCCAAACGTGCAAGACAATGTTGCAAAAATGAAGAATGGGATACTGTACCTGACTTTCTAATTAGATCTCTAAATATGGACAATAGCCCCTCTTCTTTATGTATTAAGACAAACTCTAATGTTATATCTCCATCTGTAATTAGCTTTTTGGCCATTGATAACAGTTATTAATCCATGTTTATTTTCAAAAAAAAAACTTGCAAAATGGCGCACTCACTAATAATTACACATTTTAAGTTGCAAAATGGCGAAGACAAAGAGAAACATTTCATCATTCAAGCTTTTGCATCCACAGATTCCACACCTTTACCATGAATGATCTATATACATAAATACTGATAAACCTTGAAAATTGTTAGTCTATAAATTATGATATGTATGGCCAAAAGGCCCAAAATGACTATTTCCATCTGTTTAGTCCACCAAATTTTATATGAGTCTATTTAGTCCAAAAATAAAATATTTGGATAGATTTACCCTTAAGTAATTTATTTTTTATATCTGCCCTTCCATCTGTTCTTCCCTTCTTGATTTCTTTCAATCTCTGAGGTCCCGATCTCTTTCTTTCTCCCTCTCTCTCTACACACACACACACACAGACACACGCAAGTACCTGCTACAACAACTGCCATCGTTACTGCAAAGACTTCTACTGTCGCAACCACCATCATCGTCACAACCACCTCATCACCACCTTCGCCTTTACCATCATCACCGAGAGAGAGAGAGAGATCAACATAGAAAAGAGGATAAACATAAGAGATAAGGAAAAGAGAATTAGAGAGAAATGGAGAAAGATCTGATTAGAAAAAAAAAGATAAAGGGGAAATAGAGAAAAGAAGGAAAGTAAAGGATATAGAGAAAAGAGAGGGACATGAGAGAGAGAGAGAGAAAAAAAAAAGAAAAGAGAAAGAAGAGAAAAAAACAGAGAAAGAGATAGAAGAGAGAAGAAGAAAACATTCAACATAGATTTCATCAAAATCCAAATTTTAATTTAAGAGATATAACATTTTGAAGTTTAAAAATAAAAAAGATAACTAACTTTCTCTCTTATAAGACTGTACAAGTTAGAAAAAGACAAAAAGGTAATTAAAAAATATAATAAGAGTAAAACAAGCACATTAAAAAGGAAGGAATGCATTAAATAGATTTAGAAAAGTTTAAAAAGGACCAAACTCATTCAAGAAGTTTTAAAAATGGTATTTCAGCCTTATTGAAAATCTTGTGTACTAAATGGATTAAAAAAACTATATATTGGATATTTTGTCCATTATCCTTGTAATTAATTAATTGATTAATTAGATGTGTAACGTATATATGGGATTGGGGAATCTTAACGACGGACATCACATATTGAATAGTAACTATTATTCAATATTAGTAATGAGTGAGAAATTAAAAATTGCATATATGGTAACGTTCATAAATAACACAATGAATCATGATGATTGATGAGAAAATAGCTACTACAAGAGTGATGATATCCCTCATCCTTACATACACTTGGGGATATCTTATGAGTATTTTGTTGGTCAAACATTAATTTGACCAAAATTTAAAGAGTTTTATTCTTTAGAACATCCTCTAGATATCTTTTATCTCCACCCCACAAATAAAAATAACCCCACAATGTTCATCTTCTCCCGCCACCACTGTTACCACCACAATCACCAATATTACCACCACCATTATGCCTAATAGAGAATACAAGTAAGGCAAGGGAAAGACATGAGAGGGAGAGATGCATCAAAAAAAAAAATTCAAATCTTGAAAAAAATCGGGTCGTGTGGTGGTGGTTGTGGGAGAGATCGAGAGGGAGAGATTCTGAAGAGAATTGAAGCATTCCATTAGGAACCCATCAAAATAAAAGGACCTCAAAACAAAACAGATCCTTCTATTCTAACTCAATTTCAAATTTGGGTTCAATTTCATTCAAAATCATACCTGAAAAAGCTTTGACCTTTTGTTTTCCTTACTTTCACTTCCATTTTCATCTTCAGTTCAATAATCAGGCATAAGCTGACTAATTTTCCCTTCCTCTGTAGTAACTCCTTGTTTAGTAACCCTTAACCAAATACAAGCAACAGCAAAACTAAGAAACAAACTCAAAAACCCACTTCCTAAACCGATACCAACAATCGCCATTACTGATAACCCTTTAGTCTTCAATTGCAGCAATGGGTACCCATAAACATCTTTATTCCCCAAAAATGAACTTGCATACTTCGAAAAATTCCCACTTCTGTTCACTAGAGATGCCAGAATTGGCCAAACATCGAAAGTCAAAAGTGTGAAGTTTTGGCTAAAACTCAAACAGGGGGTTTGGGTATCGATACCCTTATTGTGGGTATCGATAACCACTAAAGGTATGTCAATAGATTAGTGGACTGGGGGTATCGATACCAACTTCTGGGAAAGTTTTTAAGTTACGAATTTTGCTAATTTGAGTCCTTTAGGATTTGGGTTTCTTCCTATTTTGTGGGGGAACTTTGTAAACCTATAAACAAGGGTTTATTAGGGTCTTCTAGTTATAGAGAGAGAGAGAGGAGAGAGCAATATTTGTGAGAGCATTAACAAGGAGGGTTTGAGAGGATCCTTGTAAGGGTTGAGAGGCTTGAAACTTGGGTTGCTTATAAGGTAAGTCCTTGTAACTGTTCTTCATTGTTTTCATTATAGTGGAAAAAGTTCATCATTGTCCGTGGATATAGGCAATCTTGCTGAACCATGTAAATCTTGTGTATTGTGGTGCTTCCTTTGTTTTCTGTTTTACGTTCTCGGTTTGCTTGTTTGATTGTTTATCTCTAGTTTGTGGTTAATTTGATCCCTAAATCTTAATAAACTGGTATCAGAGCTTTTAGGGATCCTTTAATTCATAGCATCGAAACATGTGAAGGTTACGAACTCTAGGTTTGATGTGGAAAAGTTTGATGGGAAGACAAACTTTAGAATGTGGCAAGTCCAAGTGAAGGATTCGCTGATTCAACAAGGTTTGCACAAGGCCTTGAAAGGAAGACCAACAGATATAAAGGACAATGAATGGGAAGAATATGTTTTACAGGCTTGTAGTACGATTCGATCGTGTTTGGCATGGGAGGTCACATACACAGTGATGCATGAGGAGTCGACTGCATCGTTATTGAAAAAGTTGGAGAAATTGTATATGACAAAGTCTCTATCAAGTAGGTTGTTTCGGATGAAGCAATTGTATCGTTTTTGGTACAAGTAAGGTACGGCTATGAACGAGCACATTAATAATTTCAACAAATTTATTTGTGGGTTATTGAATGTGGGTGAAGTAGTGGCTGATGAGGCACATGCTATGTTACTACTATGTTCTCTTCCCGACTAGTATGAACCATTCGTTAAGGGAATCTTGGGTCCAAAGGAGAGGATCAAGTTAGAAGAGGCTACATCAGCTCTTCTATCGGATGAATTCAGAAAGATGGATGCAAGAGAAAACAATCAAGCGACAGGCTTGTTTGTGAATAGTAACGAGAAGAAGTCCAAAAATAAGAAATTTAAAAATGCCAAGAAAGAGATTGAATATTATTGGTGTCATAAGAAATGGCACATGAAGAGAGATTGTCCTAAGTTAAAATTTAAGGACGGAGAAGTACCAAGTTCGCAAGCAGCAGTTGCTGAGGATGAGTCAGATGCATGAGAGGTGTTGACGATCACGATGGGTGATCATCGAAAGGTATGAATTCATGATTCTAGTTGTTCTTATCATGTGTGTCCCAATAGGGACTTGTTCACTTCTTACAAGGGAGTTGGATGGTGGTTCGGTATTTCTTGGTAACAATCACGCTTGTAAAATCGTTGGTATAGGAACAGTTCAAATCAAGACCGATGAGGGTAAGGTGAAAACTTTATCCGAAGTTAGGCACATTCTTGAATTGAAGAAGAACTTAATCTCATTCGGTGCTTTAGAGTCCAAGGGCTACAAATTTGTGGCTGAAGGGGGATTTCTAAAGGTTGAGATTCAAACTCAAGGTTGGTAATTCAAGGGGAGAGGAAGGAAAATCTGTATTTTCTTTCAGGATGTACTATAGTAAGTGGAGCTGCTGTGGCTACTGAAGATGATGAAGAATCTAGCCAAGAAAAGCTATAGCATATGTGACTGGGGCATATGAGCAAGAAGGGGCTAGATGTGTTGTGCAAGCAATGGGTGCTTGACAAATTAATGTTTATGGAAAACGACATAGAGTGAAGTTTGGCAAAGGTGTTCATCGTACCAAAAGTACTTTGGACTATATTCATTTAGATGTGTGGGGGCCTTCTAAAGAAGTGTCAAAGGGAGGTATGAGGTATTTTGTCACTTTCATTGATGATTTTTCCAAGAGAGTGTGGTTGTATGCCATGAAGACAAATGATGAAGTCATTAAGAAGTTTAATGTGTGGAAGACTATGATTGAGACTCAGACTGGTAAGAAGATTAAAAGACTTAGGTTTGATAATGGTGGGGAATATAAGAATGACCCATTGAAGGAGTATTGTCAGAATGAAGGTATAGTAAGACACTTTATAGTAAAAGAGATACCTCAACAAAATGGGGTAGCGGAGAGGATGGACCAGACCCTTATGGAAAGAGCACGGTGCATGTTATCATTTTGGGCTAAGGTAGTAAATACGACATGCTATATCATCAACAGATCACCAAGTGCAGTCATAGAGTTGAAGACACCTATCGAGGTATGTTCTGGAAAACCCGTTGTTTATGATTCCTTAAAAATATTTGGTTGTCCTGCTTATTATCATGTTAGGAAAAATAAGTTGGATCCAAGAGCGAAGAAGGCCATTTTCATTGGCTATGAAGGAGTCAAGGGATACAAATTGTGGTGTACACAAAACCACAAGGTTGTGATCAGTAGGGATGTGACATTTGATGAGTCAACTTTGCTGCACCCTAGTAAAGAGACTTCAAGTCAGGTGGAGGAAGATGGTGGTGATACTGTGCGGGTGGAGATTACATCTCAAATTGATTCTACGTCAGAAACAAATGTGGATAAGGAAGATGTTCCTACCGAAGAACCTCAGCAACAACAGGTACAATCCTTGGTGGACGGAAGGGAGAAAAGAACCATTAAGGCACCGGTTAGGTATGGCTATGAGGACAGCGTAGCTTATGCATTGATGGCTTACGGAGATGAGCCAACCACTTCTTAAGAAGCATTGAAGGATGTCAACTATGGTCAGTGGAAAGCAGCGATGGGTAAGGAGATGAATTCTCTTTACAAGAATCAGACTTGAGAATTTGTGAAGTTGCCAAAACGAAGCAATGCAATTGGGTGTAAATGGATGTTCACTATAAAGGATGAAGCTCCAAGTATGACTGGCGTATGGTTAAGGCGCGATTGGTAGCTAAGGGTTATGCACAAAGGGAAGGTGTTGATTACAATGAAGTTTACTCTCTGGTGGTAAGACACACTTCAATCCGAGCTTTGTTAGCTATTATGGCATTTTATGAATTAGAGTTGGAGCAACTTGACGTAAAAAAAAAGTTCTTACATGGTACTTTGGAGGAGGACATATACATGTCATAGCCCGAAGGTTTTGTTGTTGTAGGAAGGAGGAATATGTGTGCAAACTAAAGAATTCATTGTACGGGCTCAAACAATCGTCTAGGCAGTGGCATAAGAGATTTGACACATTTATGATGGGCCAGAAGTTTACACATAGCTTGTATGACAGTTGTGTGTATTTTAAGAAGCTACCAAATGGATCTGAAGTCTCAATTGAGTATGGATGATATGCTTATTGCTGCTAGGAGCATGGTAGAAATTGAGAAGCTGAAGTCTCAATTGAGTATGGAGTTTGAGATGGAGATTCTTAGGGACAGAAAGAAGGGCAGGTTGTGTTTTTCACAGAGGAGATACTTGGAAAAGGTTCTTGCTAGGTTTGGAGTGTAAGATTCTAAACCGGTAAGTTTACCTTTGGAAGCGCACTTGAAGTTGTCGGCGAAGATGGCTCCAAACACTAAGGAAGAAGAGGAGTGCAAAGCTCGTGTTCCGTATGCAAGTACGATTGGTAGTTTGATGTATGCTATGGTTTATACTCGACTAGACATTGCACAGGCAGTTAGTGTTGTTAGTCGGTTTATAGCAAATCCGGGGAAGCAACATTGGCAGGCAGTGAAGTACATATTGAGGTACCTACAGGGTATAATTGACATAGGTGTGGTGTATCAGCGAGATGGTGGTCTAGGACCACAAGTTTGTAGCTATATTGATGCGGACTATGCAGGTGATGTGGATCATTCTAGATCTACTACGGGATATACTTTTACATTGGCTCGAGGTCTGGTGAGTTAGAGGTTAACATTATATTCAATTGCTGCTCAATCAACAGTGGAGGCAGAATTGATCGTTGTAAGAAAGGCCATGAAGGAAGCCATTTGGCTTAGAGGATTAACAGGAGACTTGGGTATTCAACAAGAGTGCATTCAGGTGCATTGTGATAGTTAAAGTGAAATCGACTTAACAAAGCACGAAGACTTTCACGGGAGATCAAAGCATATTAATGTTCGTTATTATTTAGTGCGGGATACTATAGAGGGTGGATAATTTTTTTTGCTGAAGATTCACACAAAGAAGAATCCTGTAGATATGCTAACAAAGGTGATACCATTGATTAAGTTCAAGCATTGTCTGGACTTAATCAATATTCTACGGGTGGAGGCGCCGTGAGGCGCAAGGTGGTGACGATAATGAACGTGAGGAGAAGAATAGGTACATGAAGTAGAGTTTTGCCGAAAGGTGGAGATTTGTAAAGTTTCGGCTAAAACTCAAACAGGGGGCTTGGGTATCGATACCCTTATGGTGGGTATCGATAACCACTGAAGGTATGTCAACAAATTAGTGAAATATCGATACCCATGTTTGAGGGTATCGATTCCCACTTCTAGGAGGGCCCAGTATCGATACCCACCAAAGGGGTATCGATACCAGCTGGTGTTTTGATTCCGAGAAAGTTTCTAAGTTGTGAATTTTGCTAATTTGAGTCCTTTAGGACTTGGGTTTCTTCCTATTTCGTGGGAGAATTTTTGTAAACCTATAAATAGGGATTTATTAGGGTCTTCTAGTTATAGAGAGAGAGAGAGGAGAGAGCAATATTTGTGAGAGCATCAACAAGGAGGGTTCGAGAGAATCCTTGTAAGGGTTGAGAGGCTTGAAACTTGGGTTGCTTCTGACGTAAGTGTAGTCGCCAAATTTTTCACACTAGTGAGAAACACCCACATTGGCCAGACCTCGATTTTTATGCAAAATCTAATAAAAATCGGTAATTAAATCCCCTCCAAATTTCAATTAGAACCGGATCAAGAATGAGAACCAAAGTCTAAGAAATCTTAAATCTGGGTTAGAACCGGTGTAAATTAGGAACCGTAGGAAGTCCTCTTGGTTCTAGGTCTTTAGGCATTAACACGTGTTGCATTGGGATTAGCTAGTGCTAAGCTCAAATTAATTATGTTTGTTAGAAAATCTGAGTTTTAAAAGATTATTGGACCCCACTTTAATAAAACAAAATCGGAACTTTTTCTTTGTTTTTGTTTTAAAAAAAAACAAAGAAGAAGAAAATATGAAACCGCACCCTGGGTATGCGGTTTGGGATGCGTCAAACGTGTGACGTGGCAGCCCAAATGTGCGGTTTGGTCCCTGCCCATTTTTAACCCACTTTTGTGTACCTACGCGTTTTTTTCCTATTTTAACCAAATTTGCAAACAAGTCCCTGTTTTGTCTTTTTCTAAAATTATTTCTCAGCCCTTGCTTTTCAAAAAGCTCCCTCCCAGATCTTATCTATCCACATCAGATAGGTTATTTCTAGGCACATATTTTGGGAGGATAAGAAGGAATCCTAGGTTTTTATTACCCACTAGGACACTTGTCCAATTTTGGGTGGAAGCTTGAGACCAACTAATCACAGTGACACATGTGTCCCATTAGAGTTATATATATAGTAATGGGTAGAGAAATAGAGGGACTCTTCTTTTTTCTTATTTTGGGAGATTCTAACTTTCTTCTTTGGGAGCTCTTCTTTCTTTTGGTTTGGGCTCTCCATTTTTAGGGTTTTAGTTCTCTGAGATTCCTTTTCTTGGGAGAAGAGAAGTCTAATTAGGGTTTTGGTAGAGAGAGAAGTTAGAAAAAGAGAGGGGAAGGTGAGATAAAATAATTTTCTTTTGATTTCTTTCCATCTTGGTGAAAGTAGTGATTTTAGGGTTTTCTTTATTTGGGTTTTTCTTCTCCATTTTTGGGTAAAGGATGGTCTAGCTGAGAGTTCCAGGAGGAAATAAGAAGGAAAAAAATCAAATCTCTTCCATTCTCCCCCTTACATCACAAGTGATGTCATAGGTTAGAGATTGTTTGATTTTGGTTCTCATTTGTTGGAGAAGACAAAGAAATTTGAGTTAAAGAAGAAATCTCTACAATCTACTCAAACAGAAGGGACCTCTCATACATTGAATCTTGGGATCTACGCTTGCTAGGTAAAATCTCTACACCTCATCTTTTGAATTTTATGTTTAATGCATGTAAAGTGTGAGTTAATATATGTAGTGATGTATGGGATGATGTAGGGAGTGATGTATGTGTTAGTATGTGATGATGTATGACATGGTGATGAAATCATGATGTAATGAAGAATTTAATGCAAAAGTGAAATAAATGCATAGTTTTGATGATAAATGGGTGTAAATTCTAATTTGATGTCTATGTTATGTTATTTAGCATGAAATGCATGGATGTAGATTTTTATATGAGATAATATTTTGACATGCATGTATGTATGTGATGAACCATGCTAAATGGATGTAAATCTTGGCTTTAAATAATTTTACAATGAATGCTCCATAACCATGATACGTGAATGATATGGATGAAATATGTGATGATATGGTCTCTTTTGATTTCACATGAAGTATGGTATGTTTATTTATTTTTTGATATGAGAGTAAACATTAACATATTTTCATATACATAATATGTTATGAGCATATCATTATTGATAATATCATGTGGATGGATTTTTCTCCATGCCTTTGTTTGCTTATCACATAAAAAAGAGAACTAACAAGGCTTTAATTTGTGTTGATTCTATGTTATCTATCTTGATCTTCATGTCATTCAGCTCAATTATGGCCTAATGCATATTATGAACGGTTTGGATTGTTTAAATTCATCTTAGATTTAAAGATTGAAGCTATTTTTGCTTTCTTTTTATTGATGCATGAATATATGATTTGGGTCCATATCTTTGAGGGAGAGATCTCCATGATGTGTGTTTTTCCATAATATGATGGTGCATGCTTCATTATCATGAAAGTGGGTTTTTGGTTTTTTAACAAAGAGAGCAAGAAGTGTAGGTTTTAATGTTAGAAAGTGAGCATTTACCTTGATCTTCCTAATAATCTCATGCTTTTTGACATGTTGAACATATTAGACGGTGTGGATCGTCGAATTTGGTTTAAGAATTAAGTGTGAGGCTTTAATTGGCTCTCTTTTTCTTACATGTTTAATCTCATGTACCTTATGCTTGAAATTCATGTTTATGATGTCATAATGATAAGGCTCGATATGATTGATGTGCTTACACTACGTTTTGTGTTTAAAGCTTTAACATCGTGAGCGCGGAGGCAGGTTACTTCATTTTACTTGTTTATTAATTTCGAGTAATTAGTAGCTTTGTTTTTCATGTTTTAACTGCTTTGATTAGCTTTAGGTTGAAAACGAATATACTTTACAATAAGCTACCTTCGGGCTTTCGAGCCCGTTTTCTAGTGGTGGGCCCATCCCTCGTTTGGGCCTTAAGGCCTATCTCTCTACTTTTGTGGGCCTCAATGCCTATACTCTTCCTTTTGGGCTCAAAGCCCTTCCTATGGATGTGGGCCAAAGGCCTACCCTTTTTGTTGGACCCATCGCTCCAACTCTTTCTTGCGGGCATATAACCCATTTCATCTTTCAGGGCAGCCGTAAGGGCCTTATCCTTTCTCTTGGATCTAAGGATCCATGTCTCTTCCTATCAAACCTAAGGGTTCGATAGATCGCCAAACCCTAAAAACAAATAATAATAGAACTTAAGGTCTCTAGTTTAGTTCCCCTCTAGGGTTAGGGCTTGGTGCTTTAGATTCCTAGGTTGCATTAGCCTAGGATTTCGTGTTATTTTCGAGAGGACTTAGGGTTTAAAATGAGATGAAATTCCTATTTTACTCTCACCTTTGTTTTAAATGTTTTGAAGTTTTGAAAGAAAATGTTTTTCAAAATTCATCTCATTTAGCTTAGGGTTTAATGCATATAAGGTCAAGATCTTCCTAAACGGATTAGGGATCTTTAGAAACCCTCGTGCGACATTAGAACGTAGGGCATGCGTACATCGCGTCCTATCGACGTTCGTTTTCTTCTCGGGCACACGTGCATGGTGTGATCCCTTTTTCTTGGGCACATCCTATTTTGGATGTGATCTCGTCGTGAGATTTACACATAAGGGTGTTATGAGTCTGCCTTTTTTTTTGGGGGCACATATCCTTATCACGGGATCCCTCTTGAGGTTCACATCTACGGATGCTATTAACCCTTTCGTCTTTTGGGTATATCCTATGTTGGATGTGATCTCATTGTGAGATTCACACCTAAGGGTGTTATGAATCTGTTTTCTCTTTGGGCATGTCTCGTGTTAGACGTGATCCCTTTCCGGGCATGTGTCCTGATCACGTGACCCTTCTTGAGGTTCACATCTGCAGATGTTATGAACCCTAATCTTCTTTTGGGCATGCGACTATCACGCGTGATCCCTCTCGGGCACATTTTATGTTGAACGTGATCCCAGTTTTATTTGGACACGTGTATACAACACGTGATTCCATTTTGAGATATATCTAAGGACATATTTGCCCTTTTTGTGAGAATTGCGTTTAAGAACGTGATCTCTCTATTTTGGTGACACACGTATACAACGTGTGAATCGCCTGAGTTTTGTGTTCAAGGACATGACTCTCTCTTCGGCGCACGTGGCATACTGCAGCACCATGTCACATGCTTGAGTGTACATGTACATATTACACGTATCACACCCTTTGTTCGTGCGTGGATATAGAGCACATCCGCGTCCCCTTGCTTTTTGCACACGGGCCTACTGATGGCGCGTGTCGCTTTCTTTTACTGCATTCAACCAGATGAGTGCAGTTGTTGTTGTTTATATATAATATTGTTTAGTTTTAATCATTTATCCCCTAAGAGACTTTTAATCACGAAGAAGAGGCCGTCCTTACGGACGGGCGGTTGTTGGGTGCCTAGCACCTTCCCAACCCGTACCTTGATCCCCTTATCCATTTCTATGACCGCAGACCTCCATTTGGATTTTCGCCATGGTTTTTTTTGGAAAACTAGTTTTAGGGTGATTTTCCAAAATCTTGGGTCCTGATTCCCATAAATCAGGTGGCGACTCCAACCCCTACCACATTCATCCACCCCCGTGTGGGCGAATCCTAGTTCGCATTTTCCACGTGTTCATTCTATCTCTTCTTCGGAGGTAGAGAGTGACTGCGCTGGGAGGTGCTGGATACCGGCTCCACAGTCTGCCGACTCCGCTAGGGATCTATAGGGATCAGACTCGAAAAGTGGTTAAAATTTTTTAGGGAATAAATGATTATACACTTCTCGGGCTTGCACACACACACTGCACGCAACCATTCATTTGCATTTGCATTTCATATTCTTTGTATTCCTATAGGAAATAAAACTTGTGGTTGGGGTAGGTCTCGTCCCGACTGGGTGGTCATATGGGAATAACGACCGAAACTCTACACCCTCCGCCTTGTACTAACGACCAGTCTTCGGACTGCGAGGTATATCTTGCCGAGGTGACCCAAGCCTTTACCCCAAATACAGAGTCTAGTTAAGCCCAGCATGCATATAGTGGCGATATATGTATCCCTAGGAAGTAACCCAAAGGATTGCATTCATACTGCACAATTTCTGAGGCATAATCACAGTAGAGATTTTTTGTGTTACTAATCTCGCTGCTCAATGTGCGTCTCTTGCTAGGTGCTAGGTATTTGCGGCAATCGGCTGGGAACAAAAGCAGAGGTTATAGGGCCAGAGGAATTAGACTGAGCAGACTGCTGTGGTCGGTTATATAAGTGGCCTGGGGTAAAGTTCATGAAAAGAAATCGGTACACAAGCTATCAGTTAGAGTGGTTTAATTCACAGAGAGCGAACCAACAAGCTGACAGAGTTTGGGTTAGACCGACTAACGGTTGGTAAGAACTACACCACAGATGGGAGACGACCCCACTGGCACAGGGACCTCTGGGGCTACAACAACTCATACAATTGATGAAATGATCAAGGCTAGCATCCCAAAGTCCTTCATCTGAGAAGACTCCCACGCCTTCAGAGGCAAGGAATGAACGAGGGACAGTGTTCCACTCCAGAACAAATATAGGCAGAAAAAGAGAAAGCTCCAATGCCAGAATCTCCAAGGGCGACTCCCGTTTTTACGGTCAATGATTCATCTCAAAGACTTCAAGATGAGTCACCCCAGGGAAACTCAGCTCGGCGTCATTCAACTAGTCATGAGAAGGAGCAGTATAACGAATGACGACGAGAATATGAAAAGAAGCCAGATGCGTTATATGAAGAAGTGATCAAAAGGCTCCAGCGACTAAAAGGATCTACGATCTATGATGTCAATTCCTAGTCCAGTCACCTGAGGAACAGTTACCACCGAAATTCAAATACCCTGAGATGACCAAATACGATGGATCAGGATCGCCAAAAGCTCATATTATGATGTATATGGGATGCATGAAGCCTATGGGGGTTAACGAAAACTTGCTTGCCCATTTGTTTCAAAGGAGCTTAGTTGGGAATGCTCTAGAGTGGTTTGTGGAATTAGATCGATCAAACTATCCTACGTGGCCAATGCTAGCCGATGCTTTCATCAAGCATTTCAGTTATGGCAGGGACACCCGAAGACAGTTGGAAGCAATGCAGCAGGGGCCGAACGAATCCTTCACTGATTACATTGCAAGATGGAGGAGGAAAGTTCGAGAAATAATCGATCGTCCCAGGGAAGAGGAACAAATAGCAATCATTCGGAAGATTTTAAGGCCAAATTACCAGAAAGTAATGAGCGTGGTAACCAAGACTCGTTTAGATAAATTCATTCAGGCTGGGACATAGGTAGAGGACTCTCTAAAAAATGAGACCTTCGCTGAACCAAAAGGAAAGAAAGCATGGAAAGAACATGTGAATTACATATTTAATGGGCAAAGCCAGCATCGACCCTTTCAAGTGTAGCCTAATCGGCCTGAACAAAATAATCAGTAGAATCAGCGTCCTCAAGCTTATCAAACCAATCAGGGAAACCTACAAGGAAATCAAGAACACGGGAGGAACATGCCAAAAAGAGAGTTTTCTAAACTGAATCACCCGATGAGTATACTTTTCGCGGGATTACTTGAATCTGGTTTAGTGACCCATAAGCCACCAGTGAAAGCACCAAAGACTCCACAAGCCTGGTACAACCCAGATCAGTACTGCAGTTTTTATTAGAGCCTTGGCCATTTAACTGATAATTGTTGGGCATTAAAGCACGAAATCTAAAATTTATTAGATAGTGGGAAGATTTCTATGGAGGGAGTACATGTTTCCAGGAAACCTAACATCAATACAAACCCATTGCCAAATCACCAAATTGAGGGATAGAAAAGTGTGAATTATGTCAGGACAGAGGAGCCTGTAAACCCCACAAAGCTGATCCGAAGAAGAGAAACCACAGAAGTCGCAATAGTTTACAGTGCCCAGCTTGACAGATCAAGTGAGTACCTGCTTGGAGAATCTGGCCAAAGACCTTTCAACCTTAGTGAGCTTGCGGCTAGGGGCAAAAAGCTAGAATTGGAAAGGCAGTGGCCAATCCAAACTAAGGAAATGATGCAAGAGCAAGAAAGAGAGTAGGAAAACCCAGTCCCTGAAACTAATCCAGTTATGAAAGAACAACTGAAGAAGACTCATTTGTTCACAATTAATTAGGGGACCCATATTGGGTTTAAGATAATGCAGAAAGAAAGAACCTTCAGAATAAAAGATTTGCTGAAACCTCCAATTGACCAAGAAGAAAGTCTTATCCCGAAAACCCAATGCCATGTTTGGATGGACCCCTTCAAGACAAACAGTGACTCAGTCGAGGATTGTCAAGAAGTCCAGCACTAGACAAGGGCAGGAAAGATTTTTAAGCCAGCGCACTTGAGAACCAACAATCCGGCGACAACCGCTCGGGGACCACTTTTTCAGATACCTTCCGTGAAATCTAAAGAGGAAGATGATAAGTTAATAGTAGACCAGCCCCGGAGAACAAAGGCCAATGTGTCAATTTGGGGTTTGCTCGAAGCTTCTAGTAAACATACGGAAGCACTCTTGTCTGCACTTAACGCCATACAGGTCGACACGAGGATAACCCCAGAAGAACTAGTAGCCACTGTGGCCCAAGTCAGAGGAATTCCAGCGATATCATTTTGAGGTGAGGATTTGCCAACAGAAGGGGCTAGTCATAATCGAGCGTTGAACATCACAGTTGGTTGGAATCATTTGATTATCCCACTAGTGTTGGTAAACAATGGTTCAGGGGTGAACATTTGCACGCTGAAGATGGCTAGAATTATGGGCCTGAAGGATGAAGATATGACATTCCAAGAAGGAACCACTTGGACAGTAAAAGGATTCGATAATGGGAAAAAGACAGTAACCGGTAAGTTTACAACTACAATTCAAACAGGATGGGTATGGACAAAAGTTCACTTTCTGGTCATGGACATTGAGGACAACTTCAACCTATTGCTGGGACGACCATGGTTGCACCAGAATAAGGTTGTAGCATCCACTATACACCAGAGGGTGAAATTCCCACACAAAGGGAAAATTGTCATAGTCTTTGGTGATGTTGATGAAGCCCACGAAATGGCTAACCACAAGGGGAAAAATGTCGTATCGGTAATTGAGCTGGTCGAAACTTTGTGTAACTATACCGAAGAAGCAATCAATATCTTATAGGCAAGGCCAATGGTCAGAGAAAAGATCCCCAGTCGCTTTGAATATGGAAATCGAAGGGTAGCTTACCTTCTACAGAAACATAGATTCTTTCCATGAATGGGCTTAGGGAGATGTCATCAAGGAATCACTCAGCCATTAGGAAGCCAAGCAGTGGCACCTGAGGGTAAATATGGTTTAGGCTATCGTCCGACAAAAGAAGAAATCCATCAAAACAGGATTAAGAAAGGAAAGAAAGCACAAGCAAGAAATAGAGGTGAACCGTGTATCTTACCGTCTATTGATTAGTCAAAACAACCTAGATATTCGAAGTGGTTCGTAAAGAAAGGCCATTGTAGCTTCGTACCTACCCTCTTCAAGAAGTCGAGTGTCCTCCAAAAAGAGGCTATAATAGAAATGGAAGAAGAGGTTGAAGCTCCAGATGATACTTTACTAACAAAAATCAATCTGTTGTATTCAGAAGCTGGCTCAGAACAAGAAGCTGTCCCAAGTATCAATATGACCTCTGATAAATCAAAACTAGATGATACGACTACTTCAAGCGAAAGGCGGATGACTGCGAAAGAATATATAGCATAAAAAACCCAATGGCAAACGTAGCGGAATACCGCGCAACATTTTTTCATCCAAAGAAGGAAAGAAGTAAGATCAAATACCCAGGGCATCCTACCATTAAGAAAAGGATGACGGCAGCACAGCACCGAGAAGCTTTCCAATTTGCCAAAAAAAAAGATTACATCAACATTGGAAACAAACACTAGATTTATGTCTGCTGATACATATCGTCTATCGCTTAGGCAAGCCCATATGTCGGTGACCCCAGACATGGAGGCAGAGATGGTAAGGAATACAACTGAGCAGTACCGGGCGGCACACAGACTTGCGAGTAATCCGGGAGTGAAAGCACCCTCTGAAAGTATAAGAGCCCAAAGGGATGACAACCTTGTCTTTTTGTTCGTTCAGTTTATAATGATGATATTGCCAGCACTAACCATTTTGCAGGAGAGCTCACCGGTGCCGCAGCAATATGCACAAAAAAAAAACAACCTTAGTCAAGCAGGAGGAGGGGCACCCTCATCTGAGGAGGGAGATTCTTGGGCCCCAAAAAATTTTGTTTCGACTTTAAGTTTTCCTTTATTTTTAAAAAACTAAAAAAATCAAAATATTTTCAAAAACAACAAAAAAATTTGAAAAAACAAAAAGATGTTTTGTACATAAATAAAATGATTTTGGAGAAGCAGTTCTGGACCTTGAAATTAGCAGTGAACATGAACATGAGTCTGAAGATGACGACTAGGTCGCTACTCAGGAGGAAGTGCCTGAGGAGATCCGGGAGTTACTTGATCAGCATGAGGGTAGGTCGCAATCGACTGAAGAAGACCCCGAATTGATTAACCTAAATTCTGAAGACCAACCTCAGCTGGTGAAGATCGGTACCAACTTATCTCTAGATGAAAGGGAGGAACTAGTTAAGTTGCTAGAGGAGTATAAGGATATCTTTTCTTGGTCATATGAGGACATGCCAGGTTTAGATACTGAAATAGTGGTACACAGGCTACCAACTTACCCTAAAGTCAAACCAGTTAAGTAGAAGCTCAGAAGATTGAGACCAAAATGGACGATGAAGATAAAAGAAGGGATTACCAAGCAACTAGATGCAAAATTTTTGGTTCCAATCACGTACACTGACTGGTTGGCGAATATAGTGTCGATAACCAAGAAAGATGGAAAGGTCCGGATGTGCATTGATTACCGAAATCTCAACAAGGCGAGTCCGAAAGACGACTTCCCGTTACCTTATATTGATATATTGGTAGATAATGCCGTTGGATATAGTTTGTTGTCTTTTATGGATGGGTTCTCTGGATACAATTAGATCAGAATGGCAGAGGAGGATATGGCCATGACGTCATTCATCACACCTTGGAGTGATTCTATTTGGACTTAAGAATGCTGGAGCTACTTACTAGAGGGCGATGGCCACTCTCTTCCACGACATGATCCATAAGGAGTTAGAAGTTTATGTGGATGATATGATTGCCAAATCAGAAAGAAGAAAAGATCACATCAGGGACTTGACAAAGCTCTTCAAACGTCTGAGAAAGTTCAAACTACAGCTCAACCCTAGCAAATGCATATTCGGGGTAAAATCAAAGAAATTATTGGGGTTCATTGTCAGTCACAGAGGGATTGAAGTAGACCCAACCAAAGTGAAAGCTATTATGGATATGCCTCCGCCTCGAAATGAGAAAGAGATTCGTAGGTTTCTAGGAAGGATCCAGTAAATTAACAGATTCATAGCTCAACTCACGCCTATCTGTGAGCCTATCTTCAAACTATTGAGAAAGGATGTTCTTAAGATTTGGAATGAAGATTATCAGAAAGCATTTGACAGAATCAAGGAATATCTGCTAAGCCCCTCCGATACTGGTCCCACATATTCCAGGGAAACCCTTGATTCTATATATCTCTGTGACTGACACTTCAGTGGGAGCTGCTTTAGGGCAATATCATGAGGACAGTGGTAAAGAAAGAGTCATTTACTCAATTAACAAGACTTTGTCCGGGTATAAAATAAGATACACACCTTTAGAGAAGACTTGCTTTATGTTGGTATAGGCCACGAAAAAGCTCAGACATTACATGTTGTAACATTCAATACAGTTTCTCTCGTGAATGGACCCCATCAAATATCTGTTTGAGAACCAGCATTATCAGGGAGAACAGCTAAATGGCAGCTACTTTTATCGGAATTTGACATAACTTATGTCACACAAAAATCCATAAAAGGGAGGGCGATAGAACGACAGTAATAACAAAATTCCCTGATGAGTATATTCTGTCTACAGAACCAGAAGACGCAGAAGAAGATATCCCGTGGAAAATGTACTTCGAAGGAGCCCATAACAAGATAGGGAGAGGGATAGATGTAATGTTAGTATCGCCTGATGGAGTTAGAACGCCTATTGCCATCAGATTGGGGTTTCCTTGCACAAACAACATAGCAGAGTGTGAGGCTTGCATTGCAGGTTTGAAGACAGCCCTTGCCCTATGAATCAAAAGATTAATGGTTTACGGAGATTCTCTCCTGATCATTAAGCAAGTTCAGGGTGAGTGGAAGTTGAAGAATGAACAGTTGGTTCCCTATTATGAATATCTCTTGAAATTGGTCGACGAGTTCGATGAAGTCGAATTCCATCATGTGTTCAGGAACTAAAACTACTGCGCGAATTCTTTAGCACTGTTATCATCATGGCTAACTATCCCAGAAGGAGCTACAGTTCGACCAATTGAGGTAATTCAGAGAGATAAACCCGCATACTACTACCAAATGCAAGAGTTCGAAGAATAAAAGCCTAGTGAGCCATGGTATGCTGAGATCAAGAGGTTCTTGGAAACACAAGAGTATCCAGAAGGTGCAACCAAGAGAGACCGACGGTTCATTAGGTCATGGGCCTCAGAATTTGCTTTATGTGGAGGTCATATATTCAAAAGATCCTTTGATAATACACTTCTGAGATGTATGGACAAAGATGAAGCATTGAATATTCTAGAAAAAGTCCATGCAAGAGTATGTGGCCCGCACATTAGTGGACGAATGTTGGCTAAGAAGATCCGCAGGTATGGGTACTGCTGGCGGACAATGGATACTGACTACGAAAAATTTGTCAGAAAATGTCATGAATGTCAAATACACGGAGATCTTATCCATGTTCCCCCAACAGAACTAAATTGTCTGGCATCCCCTTGGCCTTTTTCCACACAGAGAATCGATGTGATAGGCAATATACACCCATCTTCATGAAATGGACATAACCAAATTATTGTGGCTATCAATTATTTTACTAAATAGGTGGAAGCGATCTCATGTAAAAAAATCAAAAATTTGAAAATCCAAAAAAATAGAAAAACCCAAAAATCAAAAGCAATAAAATATCTTATGAGCCCTAAGTTAAACAAGGGGCAGGAATAAAGAAAGGAGAAAATCCTTAGAAAAGTCAGACTCATCAATTCTTTGAGCCTTTACCCCTTCTTCCTACCCAACCTAACCCACGCTACAACTTAAAAGACCTAATGGACCCTATGAGCGACACAATTCTCTAGTCGAGGAGAAAGGTGGTCAATCTCCAAAAAATAAAGAAGGTAAAAAATTCAAGAATAGAAATCGTAGTCTGAAAAATAAAGACTTGAGAAAATTTGATCCGCATTTGTGGGCCTCGAAGTACGAGGCCCTCGGTGTTGGAGGACTAATCGGCAAACACAACTAAGGGAGTAAGCTACGACAAGGGTAAGCCCTTGAGCAGTATCTGCCCTAGAGAAGAAAGAGGCTCTCCGACAGTAATGACGTCAGTGGCAAGCTCAAAATCTCTAGATGAGTTGGTATTCGTCAGATCCAACGAGCGAAGTCAGAAAGATAGAAGGTGAAGCGAGACGAGGTCAACCCAAGGAAATGGCGACCTATCAGCGTGACCCTGGCTATTTGGGCAAATATTCATGAGCATATCCTAGCTAAGAGGTTTAATTCTCTCCGCTTCTACACTTTTTCAAAAACGGAAGAGAAAGTTTTCGAAAAGCATTTAAAAAAAAACAACTATTTTTTGTTTTCAAATCCTTGCCTAACGGAGATCCTTTGAAGATAAATTTAGGATGCTAGGGGCATGCCTTGCATGACCCTGGTTTAGGCATCTGAGGAAAAATCTCCAAACTGCAAACGAAGTTTTAAAGTGCTTTTTTCGTATTCCGCCGGCTTTCGAAAAGGTTTTCAAAACAAAAGTAGGTTTTGTTTTCAAAAAAACCTTGCCCAGCAGAGATCTTATGAGGATCAATTTAGGATGCTAGGGGCATGCCGTGTATGACCGTGGTTTAGGCATCTGAGGAAAAAATCTCTAAAACGCGAGTGATTCACAAAGTACCTTTTCTTGTTTCATCGTTTTTCTCGAAAAAAGATTTTTAGAAAAATTAGGTTTTGTTTTCAGAAGCTTTGTCTGGCGGGAGGCCTATGAGGATAAATCTAGGATGCTAAAGGCATGTGTTGCATAGCTTTGGTTTAGGCGTCTGAGGCAAAGTTCCAAAAGATGAATGCATATTCATAACAAACTTAAAAGTCAACACAAGGAGTTGATATCATAACAACAATAAAAAAGAAAATGCTAGAAATAAGCGTAGTATATCATGAGGTTAATCCAGCGATGTGGAAAAGGAATCTCAACCCTCAGCCACGACGTCGAGTTCGACGTCTCCTCTGATCTTCTGTAGAAGCAGAGCTGGTGGAGCCAATGGAAGCCGATTGAAGTGAGTCAGAGTCATCTCCTATCTGAAAACGAGCAAGCTCTCCCTGAATATGAATGAGTTCAGAACTCAGACGGTTTATCTCACCTTGCAATTGACTGTACCTTGACTGCCAGAGCTCTACTCCTCTTCGGTAATGGTTTCCTTCGAACTGGTAGTGATTGGCCTCGTGTCGGAAAGCATTAGCATCTTGCTAATAGCGTGCCGACTCCTCGGTCATAGCTACAAGCTACCTCACCAAGCCCTCGGCCTGTTGCACCCAACCAGTGCAGAAATCCCGCACAGTCTGCAAAACAGCAGGTTACACTTGCGAAAGGAAAATACGGAAATATCAAGATCTAGAAGCAAGGAAACTTACCGGTGGAAAGTTCGGATGAAAGGGAAGTCCAGGAACGCCGAAGTCCAGTTGAGGAATGGAAATCCTACGGGGCACCGGATCATTCGGCAAAGGTACTAAAACTTCCCAGGATGGAAGTTGGTGCATCCAGACATACTCGAAGGGAGCTTCGACGACAGGCACGGATTGCACAAGTTCAGGCCACCAACACCATCCTTGCATATATGAAGATGTTGGTGCCCGTTGTGAATGCCATTGC
>MVGT01000852.1:0-37698 GCA_002174775.1 Macleaya cordata
TTTACCTTATCGCCACCGCCGAAAGGAAACATCAAATCATGAGACCAATCATACTCTTTTTCGGCCCATGAAATGAATATACACTTCGCAGCTTCTCCAAGCCTTGAAGCTTCGCCAAGCCCTCCGGCTCGCTCCCGAATATTCACAACATAGCACCTCTGTGCCATGAAGCTTCACTTCGCCCTCTGGCTCAGTCCTGCATATTCATGCGCGTGCACCTCCATGCCACGCATTTTCAGCTAGCCCACCGGCTAAGTCACGGTCCATGCATAGTCGGACAAACATACCGTGAAACATGGCTATTGCAAAATGCTTACCTATTTATTCTATCTATCCTTTATTATTTTAACCCCCTCTTATTTTAGGAAGTTCTCAAACTAAATTAATGTTTTGTTGTTGAGAGGCAGTTGGATTTGAAGCACTAATCTCTATTATACTTAAAGGGGCTGCCCCCTTAAGCTATATGGATTGGCTAAGGGGCGCCAACCCCTACAATTATATGAGAGAGAAAGAGAGAGAGAGAGAGAGAGAGAGGGGAGGGGAGAGAAAAGCTATTTTGGCAGCGGCAGCGTGACAGCCTAGAGCTGTCACACCATCCATCTGTCCATCCATTTTTTTTAAAACTTTTTTAAAATACTGGATATGTCCCTTAACAAAATTTATTTATTTACACTTGGTTTTCACTTGCCAATGGGGTCGCATTGAGTTGATCTAAGGGCTGATTTTTGGTGATGATGATCTATTCATCATTTAGATCAATATCAGGGCATATATCATTCCTAAGTAAGCCACCTAATACTTATTTTATTTTTACACTCTATTTACAAATGTGTTGTGCGCCTATTTAGATATGATCCAAGGGTTAATTTTTTTTTTGACGATAATCTATCTATCATCTAGATGAACATTAGCGCATGTATCATCTCCAAGTGAGACATCTCTTACTCATAATAATGTACCGTATAATTTGTCAACTCATACGCACTACGCGTGTGAGGGGGCAAAATGAGTTTGTCACGCGCAAAGCACATGTAAAGGGTGTGCCTGAAACTCGCGTGGGGTAGCGCATTTAGACATCCAACCTACACATGTGGAGAGAATGGATAGCCAACGTACACGCACGAAGCGCGTGTGTGGGGGCTCGTCTAGGCATAATGGCTGCTGCAAAAGCTCCAATGATCATGAAAGGGACTTCACGGTGAGCTTTTTTCATTTGCTCCCTTTTGAATATGAAAAAATTAGTCAAAAATCCCTACTTAAAACATATTTTAGGATTTAGCCCAACAAATGTTTTCTTTTAGTCTAAGGCCCTTGGATAACTGACTAAAACCCTCTCCGAAGAGGATTTCAGTCTGTGTAAAAGAGAGTTTCAGTCTGTGTTTCAGTCTGTAAATTACACAGAAGAGGGTTTCAGTCAGTTACCTAGGGGCCTTAGGCTAAAAGAAAACGTCTGTTGGACTAAATCGTAAAATACATTTTAAGCAGGGGTTTTGGCCAAAATCCCCTTTCAATATTTATTTATGTCGTTATTGTTAATTTATTCGAACTTAAGTTACAATATATTTCTTAAAGAATTAGGGAGGAGGGTTAGGGGGTTGAAACTGATTTAGATTGTGGGGGATTGTAATTGAGTTAAAAGGTCTAACTGATACAAAGAGTTTGTTTAAATTTACTTCACCAAACGGCTTTCTTCATTATTTCGGTTTACTCTGTTTTTTTTTTCTTTGGTTGATATATTAATGTTCATTTATATTGTTAGTAGCTAATATTTATTTATGTTGTTGTTCATTTATTCGAATCTAAGTTAGGATGTATACTTCTTAAAGAATTTTGTTGGTGGTT
The DNA here is from genome assembly GCA_002174775.1 of Macleaya cordata. Taxonomy (NCBI): domain Eukaryota; kingdom Viridiplantae; phylum Streptophyta; class Magnoliopsida; order Ranunculales; family Papaveraceae; genus Macleaya; species Macleaya cordata. Next base: position 1,843 of record MVGT01000852.1, read on the forward strand.
TATGGGGTTGAAACGGATTCAGGTTTTGGAGGTTGTAATTGAGTCAAAATGTCTAACTGGTACAAAGAGTTTGATTAAAATTTACATGGAATTAGTCTAGAACCCCATTTTTGGGTTGCCTTTCACTTCTCCCCCACCCAGCTTTAGTTTTCTAAATCCAACCCAAATTTTTTTTGTCTTATGTACACCTGTAATTTTCAACTCTTTGACTTGGTTTTATTTAGTTTTTATTGACATATTTGCCCTTATTATATTTAAAAGGGAAGTAATATAGAGAGAAATTTGAGAAAGAAAGAGATCGTGCATAAGTTAACTTCGCCATTTTTTCCGGCAAGTCAGATCTGCCGGCGATCATGTTCATCATTATTTTCTTCATCGTCTTCATGTTCATTCTCATATGCAAGTGATTTTAAAGAGAGAGAGAGAGAGAGTACACTTTCACCATTTTTTCGGCGAGACAGATTTGCTGATGAGTCAGATCTGCCGGCGATCAACTTCACCATCATTTTCTTCATCGTCTTCTTCTTATAATCCTCATATGCACGTGATTGTAGAGAGCGAGAGGGAGAGAGAAAAAAAAGATAGATCGTAGGTAGATTGCCTTCACCATTTTTCCGGCGAGTCAGATCTGCCGGCGATCATCTTTATCATCATCTTTTTCATCGTCTTCTTCTTCATCTTTATATACAAGTGACGTGCAACTGTGAAGTGTTATGCAACTGAGGTGCAACTGAAGTGCAAGTGACGTGCAACTGTGAAGTGTTATGCAACTGAAATGCAACTGAGATGCAATTGAGATGCAAGTGACATGCAACTGTGAAGTGTTATGCAATTGAGGTGCAACTGAGATGCAAGTAACGTGCAACTGTGAAGTGTTGTGCAAGTAAGGTAAAACTGAGGTGTATGGGAGATGCAAATGAGGTACAAATGAGATGCAAGTGAGGTGCAAGTGAGATGCAAGTGAGGTGCAAGTGAGATGCAAGTGAGATGCAAGTGAAGTGCAAGTGAGATACAAATGAGGTGCAACTGAGATGCAAGTGACGTGCAACTGTGAAGTGTTGTGCAACTAAGGTGCAAGTGAGATGCAAGTGTCGTGCAACTGTGTGAAGAGTTGTGCAACTGAGGTGCAACTGAGATGCAACTGTGTTCTTGTATGCAAGTGTCGTGCAACTGTGTGAAGTGTTGTGCAACTGAGTTGCAACTGAGATGCAACTGTGTTCTTGTATGCAAATATCGTGCAACTGTGTGAAGTGTTGTGCAACTGAGGTGCATCTGAGATGCAATTGTGTTCTTGTATGCAAGTGAGATGCAACTGTGTTCTTGTATGCAAGTGAGATGCAACTGTGTTATTGTGTTTTGAAAAACCAAATCGATAACTAATCTAGATGATGATATCAGATCTGAAATTGAAAGCAGTAGAAAATCTAGATCAAAGTAAATATTCAGAAAAAAACTCTAGATCTCAAAATGAATAACGATCTAATCTTCGTCGATCGTCTTCTCATTCTTCTTTGATCTCTCTCTCTCTCTGATCTCAACGGACTTTTCTTCTCGGTTCTCTTCTCCGTTGAAATCGCATCTCCGAAAATCTGTTCATCTCCTCTATTCTCGTTTCTCTCTCTTCTCTTTCTTCTGTTTCTTCTCTTTCTTCTCTTTTTATTTTTTAAGGGAGGGTATTATTATCTTTCACTCTTTTTTGGGTTTTATTTAAAATATTAATGTTGGGTGGGGTAGAACCTAAATGTAAAGGTGATTTTGGGTTTATTTCCCATTGCCTGTTAAATTTATTTCACCAACTGCTACATATATTTTGTTGAATGCCTCCCGTTTTAATACTACTGTTAATGTGATTTAAGTTTTTAGAGCTCATGTTAAATTTCTTTTTCTTGCTTGATAATGATAACTACTTTAGTTTAAGTTCTTTCTTTAGAGCCCATTTGATAAAATTGAAAATAATTGATTATGAGGTCCATAATCAATTCTGAACCTCTTAATCAATTATTAGTTTTTATTTAACTGTTTTGGTAAAAATTTTAGAATTACTTAAAATTTCTGATTAAAAATAGAAACAGAAAATATCTATTTAAATAAACAATAAATTTATTAGACTATCGAGATCAAAAAAAAAAAAGAAAAAAGAAAAATGCTCCTTTCTCATGTCTCTGCAAGTCTCCATTCATGAACATGTGGTACCCTCCTCTCTCTCTCCCCCCAAAAGCTTGGAGCTTTCTAACCTCCATTAATGGCTTCCCGCAAGGTCTGTCGAGCTTTATCTGCAAGCTCGGAGTTGTCCCCTCTCTCTCTCTCTCTCTCTCTCTCTCTCTCTCTCTCTCTCTCTCTCTCTCTCTCTCTCCATAGCTCGGAGCTCTCTGAACTCCATTAATGGCTTCCCGCAAGGTCTGTCGAGCTTTATCTGCAAGCTCGGAGTTGTCCCCTCTCTCTCTCTCTCCATAGCTCGGAGCTCTCCGAACTTTATTAATGGCTTTTTCCAAGGAGATTTTTGTTGCAGATTCGGGATTTACGAATTGCATGGCTGGGATTAGGGTTTTTGGTATTAATTTGGGGGTTTTTTCTTATGGTAATCTTAGATGTTTCTGTACAGGTTAAAAAATTTAGGTTTTGGTAGTAATTAGGGCTAGGTTGAAATCTTCCTGTCATTGATGGAATTTTCATTCATTTGACTAAAATTGTGATTTTCCAAATAAAAAAGTAATCAATTTTTTTCTCAATATATTGTGTTTGTTAAATTTCTAACAAAATTAAGTATCTTAAAATAGTTTCTTGCAGAACTAGTTCCAATGCTAGAAACTGTTCTCCTAGAAAGTTTACCAAACGGGAATGTGTGTTTTTAGGTTCAATTAATTATTTTGGTTATTCTGGGCTTGCAGAAGCAGTTGTTCATAGAGTGGTTTTGAAGAAGAATATATCAATTTCATTCCGGAGATAGAGCCACTGTGTTGTAGGTTTCTGTTTTAGGGTTTTTCTTTTGTGGATCATCTTCAATTTCTCATTAACTTAATTTTGTGCTTCATCTCTCTTATCAATATTCACTTTTCAATTTAATTTTTTTTTGTAACGTAGAAATCCTATAGATTTTGCTGTTGTTATTATCAGTATCTCTCTCACTCCATAAATTTCTATCTAGCTTGGGTTTTTTTTGTGTTTATCTCAGTTTTTCTCTCACTCCATAAATTTCTATTGTTCTGTCTTATCCGTTGTCTCATATTTGCAGGTATGATGATAGGTTTGATTATTTGTTCTAGGTTGGTACTTAAACGACCTTAGCCTCACTCGGTGTTTTAGGAATCACCTCAGGAGGGGTAGTTTATATATAGTTTTGCAGGTATGATGTTGGAAAAAATAGTTTTTTTTATGTATGTCATATAGTTTTCTTGTTACTGGAAAATGAGATCGACTACTACCATTTAAATGTGAATGACATGTATGTTTGCTGGCTGCAATGTTGGGAATCTGTTATGGGAATTTAATTTAAAAGGTTTTTATGTTGATGCATCTTAGAATTTGGGTTGGATATTCACGCTTTTGTTTCAGGTATACTTTTGGAAATATTTCTTTTTTCCGCATTCCTTTTATGGTCATATTTAATTAATTGGACAATGCTAAAAGTACTCCGAGGATGACTCTTACAATGACTCTAGGATGAGGTGACGAGATCTGATTTAAACTTGAAAAAGTAAAAAAATAACTTTACACAAGCAGATCTTGCCATCTCATCTTGGGAGTCATCCTGGGAGTGCTTCTAGCATTATTCTAATTAGAATTGAGGCTGCTTTGGACCCGGACCTCATATTTTTTGCCACCTTGTTTAAGTATCTTATTTTGTAATAGCTTTTCTTTCTTATTTATCTCCTTTTGGAGTTGTTGATCATTATCTCATTGCACAAACCATTTGCATATTTGTAGTTAAGAATTCAATGGTACTATACATAACATATTTTTCGTTGATGATCAATGTGGATTTTTTTCTTTCATTAAGTGACTCTCTATTGCATATTTAAAAAAATCCTTAATTACTTGTAGAAATTTCTTTGCTCAATTTTATTCTTCAAGGACATTAGGGAACCACTTAAACAAATCCTTTATCTCATTAGAATTTTTCACATTTCTTTTGTATTTTTTTAGTTCACATATATAATGATGGTCTTAATTAGCTATAGTCATTCATTGACCATTATAATTCTTCAAGTCATTTTTTTTTACTACAACCTTCACCAAATTCTCATTTTTGTGTAATTTGTTTTTATTGTTTTGCAGGAGGATTTATGAAGATTGTTGGAGTTTAGCTTCTATTCGTTTTTTTTAACCTTTTGATGTACTTTGAGAGCATTTACATTTTGTTGTGGACAAATATGTAATGGACAGTGTGTATTTAAAATATTTTATGACCAAATGGATGAGAACAAAAAAGAAAAGCACAAAAAAAAAACAAAAAAAAAAAAAAAAATAGAAACTAGACTTTTAGCGGTGGCCAAGATACCGTCGCAAAAAGCCGAATCCTAGAGTTGTTGCAGCGGTCAGATCCCTCTCAAAAGATGTAATTACAAATTATATTTCTATTTAGAAAATATACGTAAAATCTATTGTGACTATTTATTGTGGCTAGATTGGCCGTAGTAATAGTTCTAATTTTTTGCTGCAGCCTTATACATTGTCACAACATAATTTTGCTCAAAAACCCCATTTTTTACTGCCAAATACTAAAAAAACCCACAAACATTTCATAATAGCCGAAATTCCCTTATTTTTTTTTTGATTTTACCATTTTATACTTTTTAAGGGTTAAAATTTCTGTTTACCCCACTAGTCAATAATTCTTTTTTTTTTAATTTCGTGTTTACCCTTTTTTAATGAGAGAATAATATCTTAATAAGATTCTATTCCTTAATTGGTGCTTAATTGACAATTTTGAATTAATTAGTTTCATATTTTGTTTAAAATCATTTTTATCTCCTTAATATTTTAAAGATTTTTTTTCTATAAACTACTATATTTATTGTTATTTTCTAACCTAAAAGACAAAAGAGAAAAATATTTTGATTTCACTTTTTTTTGTTAATAAAACAATGGTTTCACTAGTGCATTATGAATAAAAAAGACCATTCTCTCATTTTTTTTGTTACGAATCATATTTGTGTTTGAGTTTTTTTCTCCTGCAAAATATATTTTTTCTAGATCAAATTAATTTTTTTATGCATTACAATTTTTGCAATTTGTATTGATTGACTTAAAAATTCGTTGTTTGATTTTTTTGTTGTGCAAAAATAATTTTTGCCCATTTGAACATGAAATAATGAGGACTTTTAAAGGTAGATGCGCTTTAACCACTTTCATCTTTAAATCGAAGCTTTATTGTTTACACTTCGTTTGAACATTGCAAAATTTTTGCACGTGTCAATCGTTTTGCTGTGACTCTATGTTTCTTTAATTTTTAAAATTTTTCATTGACAAATTACTTTTTGCTTATGCATTTGCATTTTATATTACGGGAATAAAAATTCCGTTGTTTCATTTTTAGTTGTGCAAAAATTGTTTAGACACGTTTGTTTCATTTTTGTGCATATGTTAAAAACATTTTGCACGTTTAAGTCATTTTGTACTAACTATATTTTTTGTTAATTAATTCTAGAATTTTGTATTGGCAAAAAATGAGCCATAAAATTAAGCAAATGACTTCATAAAAATGTTGTAAACAAAGGTTATGACTATAATAGGCAGAATTTGAAAATTTTAATTAGGGAGAAAACTGAGTTAATTTAAGTATGATCTAATTGAAAGAATATTTTTAGGAAAGATTTAATATCTTATCTAAATTAAATGCTTCAATATATCCTATTACCAAATTTAGGAGATGGTCAAAATTATTAGTTTCTTCCTTATCTAATAAGGGCAAATACTTATACATCTAATTTTAAGAATTTTAGGGGTTTGACTATTTTGAAAAGTTCATGGAGTTTTTGGACAGGTATTTCTAAATTTTGGGTGTTTTAGTCGTTCTCTGTTGTCACAATAATCCTTTTGTGACGCCATATTTTTCATCGGTTGACGCAAAAAGGTGGTTGCCGCAAAAATCCTATTGCGGCGGTTTTTGGACTTTTTGAGACGGCTCTGGCGGCTCCAAAAGACCAATTTTCTTGTAATTAGGCTGTGTTTGATAACATTTGAATTCTATGGAAAATGGGTCAATTCTGTAGAAATAATACAAATTTCGATGTTTGTTTGTTTTTTTAATTTCATGGAACTGGGGGCCTAAGAGCATCTCCAATGCAATGTGGATGTGGTAAAAAAAGACTGCCACATAGAAAAAATACACATCTTTCCATAAAAAACTCTTCAAATGCTAAAGTGAACATACAATTTTAAGTTGAGTTGGCAATGAAATGGAATGCTATTGGTGGAATGGAAAGACACTAGTGTGAAAAACGATGACATTGTGAAGTTGAATGTTTAGAATTTGAAAGAACTAGACATTCAACTTCACAATGTCCTCGTTTTTCATATCCATTCCACCAATAGTATTCCATTCCACTGCCAACTCAGTTTAAAAGTGTGTCTTCACATTAATATTGAGGAGTTTTTATTTGAGAAATGTGTATTTTTCCAATGTGGCAGTCTTATTTTACCACATCCACGTTGCATTGGAGATGCTCTAATTACTTAAAAGCATAGCTAATAGTCAGTTTTTAATGTAATTCAATGGAATAGGCTTCTCGGCTCCCTAAGGAATTAATTCTGCGAAAGTGATAGAAATGAGCGTAGAAATTCCTTGCTATCAAACACATCTTATAGTAATTATCTTTGGTTTTGAAAAATAAAATAAAAATGAATTATCTAATTTTAACAGAAAGAATCCAAGAAAGTCAAAACACCTAGGGGGTGGCGCACATCCCTAACCCACCTTGTCACCCACGTGTTCTACATGTGGGTTCCACTTTTGGAAATCCCAAAAATTAAATATTTCTAGAAAAGAAAATATGGAGTTTTATGCATGCATGAATTTTATTGGCAAATTTGTTAATTTTACCCCACTAAACTACTAATGGGCTCACACCCCACACATTATTGGGCATTGTTGGGCCCATGGACCGTAGGCCCATTTCCGAGTCTAACCCAATAAGAAAAAGTCAGGGGTGTTACACTCCATATGCGGGTTCACATGACAAAGATTCAAGGGTTGATGTTTTATGGCAATGATCTCTACCTCATGTGAGCTCTACATATAGTGTCATTAAAGTATAAGTGCAACGTTAATAAAGACAAATTAAGAGGTTTGTTTGAAAAGTAGATTTACAAAGGGTTAACTAAATTACACGCTATGTAATTTATTAGTTACACATTAATTGTGCGTGTGAAGGGGCAAAGTGGATTTATCGAGAATTGCCAAATCATATGCATGTGGAGATGAGGGGCTCGCTTATAAAAGTACTTTGGTATCCCATGAAAATGAAACCGAATTTGTCTATATGACTTGGAACCAACTTAGTGAATTGTTGGTTTTTTTTTTTTCTCTTTAAATATTTTCAAATTTTTTTTTAAAATTTTATATAAGAATTAAATAATGAAATATCAGAATTTCTAAACTAAAATAGCCACTATCCACCGAGAACCAAAGTATCCTGATTCTGGTTCCACCAATGTGAGTACCCAAAGTTGAATCGACTTGTTCAATAGGTTGCAGTTCCGAAAAGTTCTAGTACGAGAACTGCAAGGCATAATTCATTAATTCGTACGTAATAAGACATAAATTGAAGGGGTAGTTCAGGAATTTTCAAAATCGCAACAAACTTTTGAAACCGAGGATTTTAACTCTTTCCCGCTTATTAACAAGATCAGAAGATTCAAAAAAAGGAAAGTAGTTGTTTTCGATTGCCCGCCACAATTTTCAGGTGCAAACGATTTGAAATTTTTCTGCTGGATAGATGGTAGAATTTCCATCTGAATCTGAAAGTACAGCCGCATCAGCTCTTCTCCTTCTCTCTGCTTCCAATCCACCGCCACCACCACCACCACCACCACCTGCTAATTGCCTGAGTTTTATCTCTTCATCTTCCATCTCTTCACGGTAATCTTAATCAATTCTCTTCGAAATTCGAAGATTTTCAATTTGACTTCTTCTTTTTCTTGATCTTCTTCACCAATCAATTTTACTTCCTCTGCAGATACTACTACTGCTTCGACGATTCCAACAAGAAGAGTTCAATGAACAAAACCAACAACAACTGCAAAGAGGACTCGTCTTTCAGCGATTCAAAATCGTGTTCTTCATCTCTGACAAGCGAAGGTTCATCTGAAGAATCTCGGTTGGATCGGCTAAAAATTCTCACTGATGCAGCTCATTTCCATGCCATGAAGCTCAAGGTGATCGGATTTTTTTTCTCCAATCCTTCGTTTTCTAAGATCTATTGTCCTGAATTTTGAGTTTTTGTTTTTGGTGATCAAGTCTCTTTACACCTCGAGAGCAGATCGGATGAACACCACAATCTTCAGAAACGTTTTTTTAGATCTGTTTAATTTCGATCGATGTTATTTCAATTGCATTACGATTTGCAGATCTGAATCTTGTTTCACTTTATAACTTGTTTCAAATTCAAGGCCATCGATCATCTCTTAAACTTACATTTTCGATCTGTTACTCTTATTTCGAATTCTTCTTCGGTAGATCAATGTTTGAAAACATTTAAGTTAAAATTGATCTCTGTTTCCAGATTAGCGATCTGCTTTAACTTCAGATCTATATTGTAGCTAATAAGTTCAAAATCGCTTCTAACAAATCAAAACAATAAGCTGTACATACTTAAAATTTCTATTAGTTACTCTTAATTCATTTTCGAAATTACTCATTGACTCATCACTTCATCACCAGATCTCTGTTTTTTTAGATTGGTAGATCTCTGATTTAATTTCTCTAGTTAATTACTGTTTTATTCATTTTTGGGATGCAGCAGGCTGTGAGAAGAAGTCGTTCGAAACACTATCGGAACTGTGATCGTAGGAAAAATCTGTCGGAGGAATGGAGAAGAAAACCGGTGATTACTACTCATCCGAAAGTGGTGGTTCCGGCCGTGAAGAATATTAAGGAAACCATCACCAGCTCCAGAGAGGCTTCTTCGACGTCATCGTCGACGCTATCAAGTGAGTCCTCGAGCGTAGTAAGCGACGCGCCGAGTAGTAGTAGTAGTCGGTTCAGTGTGATGAGGATGATGATGATGAGAAGACAACAACAACAACAACAACAAAAGGCGGGAATCGCAATCTCATCATCATCGGCTTCCTTGAGACGCCGAGCCGAATCCATCTTGAAGTTTCTTTCTGTTGGTTCTTCGTCGGAGGTTAAGATTCGACAAGTACTTGGTGACAGCCCTGACACAAGTAAAGCTCTCCGGATGTCAGTAGAGCCCCTTCACTCTCTCTCTCTCTCTCTCTCTCCTCTTTCGCTCTCTTTCTTAAGTGCCACGTGTCATCAGGCGTGTGTTCTCCACGAACTGACTTTCAAAACTGAAATTTGATCGATCATGTGGTGGTCTGGGGCCCATTCAATATTGCATCTTATCATACTATTACTGGTTGGAGGTTAATTTCTGGACGTTGGATTTTTGACTTTTAAGTTATCAGAAAAGAGCTCCAATCCAACGGATTGAAAGTCACTAACTTCTAAAAATTATTATTATTATTTTTATAACTAAATAACATTTTTACTATTTTTTTCCCTTTTTGTGTGTGTATGTACTACTTAATCTTATAATAAGAAAAAAAAGAAGGAAGAAACTGTATTATACTTAAAAACGAAATAAATAGTTAATTGTAATAATTAATTATTAAATAAAAGTCATTTTTGGGTATCAATTCATAAGCTTAATTTCTAAATATATATAATAATAAATTAGTGTACGTACGTCCAAGTACGGGAGTACGTAGTACGTGCACCACTAGCTAGCTACTTGCGAGTTGTTGCCACTCATACACTAATGTTATATAAATATATTTTTTATGAGAAGAACTAATGTTATATATATAACTGCATGCGCATGCATATATGTATGTTGTGTGCATGCTCTATATAAAATGAATGAATGAATGAATGGGGAATTAATATATATATATATAAGCGTAATTAATATTAATTGCAGGTTGCTGAAGGTGGAAGCAATCAAGCGATCAGGCGCAGGAGGGCCTAGGGACCCTTTTATTTACATGGTACGTACAGACGTATTAATTAATATATATGTTTTGTTTTGTTGGACGATTATAGTACTATAAAATGAACGCATGCAAAACAGAAGAAGATATATATTAAAAGATTTGATGAGTCTCTGCTGTGAGGTGTCTTTGTTCTTCACAGTTTTGTTTTGTTCTTTTTCTCTTTTTATAATAAATCTTATCCTTTTCAACCCAAAAATAAATAAAAAAAATTGATGAGCATGCATGCATATATATAGATTTATGCAATTCAAATGATGATCAATATATATATAACTAGTTCTAATTAATTAATGGTTTGTTTGGATGGGGATTTTATGTAGGGATTTTGTGAAGACTAGGGATTTGGTAGAAAACTAGTTAGATTTATAATATAATTTCTAACTAGTCTTCCACTAAATCCCTGGTCCCCACAAAATTCCTACTTAAAATACCCCATCCAAACAGACTAAGTCTTTTTAATTTCTTTTCTTTTTTATTTTTAAAATTAATGGAACGTACAGTCTGTCCGTAGTGTTACAAGTCTTTGGTGTTTGCTTATATATATGCATGTTTGTTATACAGGTAATATAGGGTTCCAGCTAGCAGCATACATGCAGCATCGTCAGCAATAACGTACCTAGATTCACTCGATCGATCCGCGAGTCTTCTTCTTCTACATGCAGTTGGGCGACATATATATATGATCTAATATATATAGATCGATGATCATCATATATAGGCTAGGCTAGGCCAGATTGAAAAAGTAAGTATATAGGGGCGCACATGCATGCACGACGGGGCCGGATCATCATATAATATACTTTTGTTTTTCCTATTAATTAGTTAGTTTTGGGGATGAGTTTTTAGATATATATCATCCCCGTATATATGTATATGCCAATTCTTAGGTATATATACATAATACAGAAGATGATCGAGGGAATTAAGAGATTATATAATTAATCTCGATCGATCCTGACCTATATATGTAACTAATTAAATAAGTACGTGTAAGAATGCATATACGTACGTATTAATGAATATATATTAATTGCTTGCAATTAACCTACGTACCTGTTACTTCCGAATATAACAATATATAAATATATATTTCAATTTAATTACTAGCTATATATGATGGATCGATCCATTTTTAGAGAGAGATCGAGATCTTGAAAGAGATGTGATGGCTAAATAGCTACGTGCTAAAAGTTAATTGATGAATTAAATTAAATTATTCATGAGCTAGCTAGCTAGCACTGCTTAATGATAAAGCTAGCTGATAATGGTCAATTAAGAATATTTAATTAGCAGGTAGATTAGTTACTTGATATAATAGGGGCGGGCGTTAGTAATTAAGAAGACCTTAATATATTTTCATGTGGAATTTAATTAAAATTTTATTATATATGTTGCCTCCTATATATATTTTTAAAAAGAATTTATAAATAAATCTGAAGAAATGTCTTTAAAAAAATTAATTTAATTTTTAGAATTTATAATTAATTAAGTTAATTGAAACTATTAAATTCAAAATTAATGTTTCCTTTCCTAAGTTGATTAATGAATGTAGGGAAATACATATATAAACTATATATTCATATTAGAAGGAACTAACTCTTTTGTTTATAAAACGCTAAAAAGTAGAAATTAAACTTACAAAACAAAAAGTACTTATCCCCTATATGAAACCGTTATAAAAGAAGGGTTTTCAGTCTAATATTGTGTACACTAATTTAGTACGTATGTAACAGGCTGAGATATTGATGGATCAACGAGTAGATCGAACTACTTCCTGTATCTCTTTCCTTTTCAATTACGTAAAGAGAAAGAGCCCTCCAACTAAGTGAGAAATTTTAATTTCCTTTGACAATTAACAATCATCCAGGCTTAATTAATTATCTACAGCCTCGATCTATTGGGGGGTATAATTTAGTTACGGAGAGATTCAAATCTCTAGCTAGTGGTTATTTGCTAGGGGTTCTCTTCTTTAAATAATTACCCGCCCCCACCATATATATATATATATCAACACTAACACAAACACCACCGTTGTCACCACCACCACCATTAGAGAGATCTAAAACAAACAAACAAAAATCGACCCGCCTAGCTAGATATGACCTGAAACCCTAGATTTGAAATTTTTTGAAGATGGAAATCGACCGATTATATATGTTAGAAATCGACTGAGACATTCGACTACACAGAAACCAATCGAACTTTAGATATGATAGCGAGCTTCGTCCTACTCATTAATTAAAGAGTACATTGAAGTAACTCCAAGTTAGTTTTCTGATCGAGGATCTTAATTAAGAATATTATATTTGAAGATCAATGTAAAAAGTAAAAAAGTGTATTATTATTATTATTTTTTTGGAGATCTAGGGTATCCGGGTCTCTTAGAGCACCCGACTAGTCCCTAGGGTGTGAGCAGACCTCCCTATCCACACACAACCGGTTAATATCTTATTGTGGGAGTGGCCATCAGGAGGATCGATCACTCGACCTCCATTTTGTGAGGTGAGCGTCTTGACCACTTAGATCACTCGACCTCCAAAAAAGTGTATTATTGGAAGTAGCTTCTTTCTCTAAGAGAGGCTGCTATTTGAACATTGAAACTAATGTTACAATTGTAACATTGGGCTGTCAGGCCCACATGGTTAAGCTTCAAGAGCTGAAATTTTGTGAGGTTTTTCTTTTCACTATGCAAATCATCCTTATAAAAAATTAGCCTATTCTAAAACTTCTAACCCCATAAAAAAGTGACTCTCTTTTCCTCACCGTTAATTTTCAATCAACTTCCAATCAATTTTGTATAGAGTTAGAAGTTTTAGAATGGGCTGATTTTTTGTGAAGATGATGTACATAGTGAAGAGAACAACCTCAAAAAATTTTAACTCTTGAAGTGTAATCATGTGGGCCCCACAAATTAAGCTTCAAGAGTTGAAATTTGTTCTTTTTTACTATGCAGATCATCCTCATAAAACATTAGCCTATTCTAAAACTTCTAACCCCATAAAAATTTGACTCTTTTTCTCACCGTTCATTTCTCACCATTCAATTCTCAACGTCCTTTTATAAGATTTGGGTCCCCTTAATTAACTCAGCGCATCCCTTCCCCAAAAGAACTTGTTAACTACCAAAATGTCGATCCTTTTTTTTTAATACTCTAATCGCGTTATTACCACAATCCTTGTGTCGCACGCGTTTCTTATATATGTTAGGTGTGTTTTGTTGGGGTTATGCCCTAAAAACAATGTTTACGACATTTATGAGTTTAATAAATAGTTTATTAATTATGTTTAACATGCATATATAGTGAGTATAATATAACAAAATGATTTAATTGTATGAAGTATGTTCATACAAGGAGAGGTTTAATTCATTACTGTTGGTTCGTGGTATATACTAAGACTATAACACAAAGGATGATTATGGTATATAATGTGATGTATCTCCATCACAGGAGTGTTGACTCCTAATCTAATGTGTTAATGTAATTAAATTGCATTGAACAGGTCAAAGGATGATTATCATTGTTTGTTGTCAGTTAACAATAATGATCATCAAAATTACTATTATAGTAATTGGTCCTTAATTCTGAGGATTAACATATAACCTACATGAGAGTAGTGACCGTTTTGTTTTGCTAATCAGTGAGGTCAGAAACGAAAACGTGATCCAATATTCTGAGTAAGATGGATGGTCATTTATTCAATAGTAAGAATAAGTTAGTTCAATAAGGAGTCCACATGAAATGACGTTCACCTGAATCACCTTGTAGGTTCTGATGATCTAGATTGGCCAGTAGTCTCCTAAATTGTTTGGGAGATTTATTAGATCATTAGGAACTATTGCATGGGTGATGGTCAGGGTTAGGATATGTAAATTCACCCTAAGCACTGACAAGTAAAACAAGTAAAGTCGGGGATGCTTACGAACGTCAAAAAATAGTGGAGGGACTTAATTGCGGTAAAAACAGTGGAAGCATACAGTACCAAAAATATCACTTGTTCCTGTCTTATCCTTTTGTAAACACAAGCTTCATCAGGATGTTGATCAAAACCAAGGGACTTGATTGCCTGATCAAATCTGATGTTCCAGCTTCGAGATGCTTGCCTAAGTCCATATATGGATTTTTGCAACTTGCATGCCATATGCTCTTGACCTTCCGCTACAAAACCATCTGGCTGGATCATATAAATGTCCTCCTCAAGATTGCCATTCAAGAAGGCAGTCTTGACATCCATTTGCCAAATCTCATAGTCATAATGAGCAGCAATGGATAAGAGTATCCTGATGGACTTAAGCATGGCTACAGGTAAAAAGGTTTCCTCATAGTCTATACCCTCCTTTTGAATATACCCTTTTGCTACCAGCCTTGTTATAAAGGTTTCCACCTTTCCATCTGGTCCTCTCTTTTTCTTGAAAATCCACTTACACCCAATGGGTTTAATATTGAGTGGTGGATTTATAAGTTCCCAGAATGTAGGAGCATTATCCTCCGTCAAAATTTGGTTATCTAATCATTTTAGCATGAAAGACTTGGGAGAAACCAATTATATCCTAGGCATCAAACTTCTGAGAAATCGGAAGTTAAGGTTGATAGGATTATCTCAAGAAACCTACATAGATAAATACTGGAAAGGTTTTACATGCAGAATTCCAAGAAAGACCTTTTACCTTTCAGGCATGGAATTCGACTTTCAAAACATCAGTGTCCCAAGACATATGATGAGGTGAAAGCCATAGAGAAGGTACCTTATGCCTTGGCAGTGGGTAGTCTCATATACGCAATGTTATGTACCAGACCAGATATTTGTTATACAGTAGGAATGGTTAGCAAATATCAGTCCAACTCAGGCAATCCACATTGGATAGCAGTTAAGCACATTTTAAAGTATCTACGGAGAACCAAAAGATATGTGCTTGTATACGGTGGAGATGACCTAGTACCAATTGATTACACCGATTCATACTTTCAGGCAGATGCTGATGAGAGTAAATCTACATCAGGATATGTGTTCACTCTAGGAGGTGGTGCTATAGCAAACTGTAAAGAACCAAGGAACCACAAGTCCAACAAGCATATCAAGAGGAAATACAATGTCGTCACGTATTATGCTAGTGAGGGTGGCATCAGTGTCACTAAGATAGCATCTGCAGAAAACATAGCAGATCCCTTTACCAAAGCACTTCCCTAGTAGGCTTTTGATTCACATATCCATAGAATGGGGTTAAGGTAAAGTTTCCATTATTTGTAGTGCAAGTGGGAGATTGTTGGGGTTTTACCCTAAAAACAATGTTTACGACATTTATGAGTTTAATAAATAGTTTATTAATTCTGTTTAACATGCATATATAGTAAGTATAATATAACAAAATGAATTAATTGTATGAAGTATGATAATACAAGGAGAGGTTCAATTCATTAACGTTGGTTCGTAGTCTATTCTAAGACTATAACACAAAGGATGATTATGTTATATAATATGATGTATCTCCATCGCATGAGTGTTGACTCCTAATCCAATGTGTTCATGTAATTAAATTACATTGACCAGGTCAAAGGATAATTATCATTGTTTGTTGTCAGTTAACAATAATGATCATCAAAATTACTGTTATAGAAATTGGTCCTTAATTCTGAGGATTAACATATAACCTACATGAGAGTAGTGACCGTTTTGTTTTGCTAATCAGTGAGGTCAGAAACGAAAACGTGATCCAATATTCTGAGTAAGATGGATGGTCATTTATTCAATAGTAAAAATAAGTTAGTTCAATAAGGAGTCCACATGAAATGACGTTCACCTGAATCACCTTGTAGGTTCTGATGATCTAGATTGGCCAGTAGTCTCCTAAATTGTTTGGGAGATTTATTAGATCATTAGGAACTATTGCATGGGTGATGGTCAGGGTTAGGATATGTAAATTCACCCTAAGCACTGACAAGTAAAGTCGGGGATGCTTACGAACGTCAAAAAATAGTGGAGGGACTTAATTGCGGTAAAAACAGTTGAAGGGTTCCTTTTAAATATCCACACTTTATGGAGGGTTTAGTTACAAATATTTGGTGGAGTTATTTGTAATTAAAATATTTAAATTCTATTTTGTGTGAGGCACTAAGTTTAGAAGTTTAAATATTTAAAAGCCTAAAAGTGTGGGATCCACTTAGACCTAATTGGACTTAGCATAGGATAGGGATTAGGGACATCTATATATATATATAGAGAGATGGGCGTTTTTCTCCAGCCCAATCATAGAGAAAAACGCCACTTTCTCTCTCCTCCCTATTTTGTGTGTGTTCCAATTATTTCAAAGTTGTGAGAAAAGAAACTCTAGTTCCTCGGTTAAGTAGTGCGCATATTTCTCATCAACTGGAGCACAAGGCTAACGATCTGATTCGGTAGATCTGTTCGCAGGATCATCATTAACTAACAGCAAAGTTTTGAGGCTACCGTTCACACTTCAAAGGTATAATTTTCATCCCTTTCTATTTAGATCCCATTAATAGTTGGACGTTCTATTAGGAATCGATTAAAGTTTTAAACCTTTAATTTTCCGCTGTGTTTTTAAATGGAATAATCGATTCCCAACATGTTTTTTACACGAGAGAATGGAAAAAAAACCCAATATTGAACCTACATTTAGGTTCCACCCCACCCAAAACTAGTTTTGTAAATAAAACCCAAAATCAAGTAAAAAGACAAAGCTACTCTTAAAAGAAAAAAAATTAAAAAGAGAAAGAAGAGAGAGAAAGGAAAGAATATTAGAGAAGAATTGCATAAAAGTTGCATAATAAAATTCACAACATTATTTATGATGAGAACCCATCAAAAGGGGGCTACCGGATTAAAAAAATTGATTAAACATTGCATAAAAGTTGCATAATAACAGTTACATAACTATTGCATAATAGTTGTGTAACAGTTGCATACTAGTTGCCTAACGGTTGCATAACAATTGCATTAGTTGCATAACAAGTGCCCAAGTGCAATGACCAATATGTCGTGACATTTGGCCATGACAAGTACCATGCCCTTAGGATTTGCCATTTTCTATGCCCATGTGCCATGCCATTATGATGCCCTTGTGACTTGCCATTGTGGTGTGCCCTTGTGCCATTCCCTTTTTCCATGCCCTTGTGCCATCAACTTGTTCCATGCCATTATGATGTGCCTTGCAATTATGTCGTGCCTTTGGGCTATGGCATTGTGCCTTGTGTCACGGGCGGATCGGTCGACCAGCAATATACGCGGTCATGCAGCGGAAATTCATATTACCGATTACCCGTGCGGCACTACAGACTCCCTCCTAGTCCATAGTCAGCCTCACAAACCATCTCGGTTCGTCTCAAAACCTTCTGGTCATCTTGCCCCAACATGCACAGCGGAATAACCAACACGAGCCACGCTCATATGCCGGCCTACAAGTCACTTCATCGTGTCCTATGACACTCGTCCAACAGGTAAAATGCACTATCTCCACAGTACCGGGAAGGTAACCGTGAATAGCCGTCCACCTGGCCAAGCCGACATTACTTGGACTGCCCATACAGTCATAAACTTCACCTGGCAAGAAGCATCGAGGCTCTAACCAAGCATACGCATATGCGAGGTCCATCTGGCTATAAGGTTTCCGTATAGCAACATGAGAATGCTAGCCTACAACTTACTAGCATCCAATGATCTAGGCATAGTTCGCCCCTTACTATGCCACACAGTGCTACACCACCCCGGATAGCTCAACATAAAGCATGCAAAGCATATCTATAAGCACACCAAGATATGCATCTCGGATAGCTCAATCCTTCCAAAGAAGCTTCAGGCCAAGCGTACTGTCGACTCTCTGTCTAGCACGCATAGGACCCTAAGGCATTCTAGGAATGCCGCTGTACCACCTCCAGCATGTACAGTCCTAAGCCGTCTCCTACGACTAAAGAAACCAACGCATAGCCCTCTAGCTAAGCATGGCCCGGCCCACAGGTTGCTCCATGGAATACCCAATTAAGCTACACCCGATGGTGCAGCAGGGACGTCGAGGACCCTTCCCTATAGTAGCTAAATTTACCTTTTTGCCACTGCCAAAAGAAAACATCAAATCATGAGACCAATCATACTCTTTTTTGGCCCATGAAATGAATATACACTTCGCAGCTTCTCCAAGTCTTGAAGCTTCGCCAAGCCCTCCGGCTCGCCCCCGAATATTCACAACATAGCACCTCCATGCCATGAAGCTTCACCTCGCCCTCTAGCTCGGTCATGCATATTCAACTAGCCCACCGGCTCAGTCATGCATATTCATGCGCGCGCACCTCTGTGCCACGTATATTCATTCAGCCCACCGGCTGTGTCACGGTATACGCATAGCCAAACAAACGTACCGTGATATTCTCCCCCACTCGCTCGGTCGAATGCCCTCATCGACTAAACTCATGGTACACCTCCAAACTTCGTACCAATGCTTCGGTCTCTAATCAAGTACTCTCTCTGACTTGACGCCTTGTGTCCGTGCTGCCCCTGAACTCTGTCACATATGGAACGACTACACTTCGCCCAACACTCTTGATGAACTCGGCTCTGGCAACAATGTACTCTCATCTGCTAAACGACACCTCTGTGTCACCAACGGCTACACATAGCCTAATACTGTCTCGCAAGACAGGACTCGCAAGTCATTCCCAAAGCATTCTCATGGCTCACTAGCCAAATACATCCACTGATGTTCAATCTTCTGCATCTGAGCTTCCTCCACTGATTCGGCTCACTCACGTGTACTTAGTCCTCCCACTAAGCTACACCGTGCACTCGACCCTCTCACCAAGCTACACCTCAACGTGTACTTGATCCCCCCATCAAGCTACACCTACATGCATCCTCTGATGCCAAACGGTCCAACGACTCTTCGCTGCCGCAAATGTGCCACTCTTGACACTCACTCATCACAGGCTCCCCCACTCTGGTTCACCTGACCATCTTGAGTCTTCAACGCTCACCTTGAGCCACAAAACTTGAGTGCTTCCCACTCAAGCATCACCATAGCTTCCACAAGCTCCATGCAACTCTAGCACCTCACCATCCACTAGCTTCGCCCTGAGTTAGCATCTCGACCACAATGCAGCGCTCACCTCAGCTACAAAGGATCTTGCCATGTGCATCGCAGTGCAAGCACCGCAACACAACTCATGTGCTCTCCCCTCTTCGGAAAGCTCCACCAAATGCACCTCTGTGCATACATTGACCACTCAACCCGCGTGATGGTCATCTCATCCAACACCTTGCTATGTTCCAGTACCTCGGTCTCACCTTCACTACGAACATTCTCATATGGTTCCTCTGAACCAGTATATGTGCATCCCCTCTGGACTTGCACCCCATTGGCCTCTGCTAAGCTCTTAAGCTTCAAGTGTACTCCAGTACCTGAGCAACCATGCCTTCACCCCGAGTACTAATCATTCCTGAATTAGTGCCACTCTTCCCTTGAAGATCGCCTACCATCACTCCACTACGCCAACACTGCCCCCTCTGGGCATACACCTTCCTCTGAAGGTTCACTGTTGCACCCCTATGCTTGTCCCTCCTCTGAAGGATCATTACGCGCCTCTGCGCCACAACTGCACCCTCTGTGCATATACCTTCCTCTGAAGGATCAACATGCGCCACTGCGCCTCAACTGCACTCTCATGTGCATAAGCCTTCTACTGAAGGTCTTCACTCTGCACCTCTGTGCTGGCCTTCCTTTGAAGAGCCATTCATGCGCCACTGCGCCACAACGCACCACACTGTGCTGTTCTATAAGGATGTGCTGTCTCCGATGCCACTACTCTTGAGCATGGTAGTCTCTTCTGAGAACTATATGGTACCGCACCACTGACCACTGTCAACATACTCTTGGGTCTGCCCCCTTCACTTGGAGCCATCAAGACACACACTGAACATTGAAAGATTTGGATCTCACTGGGTCGTGTTCCTCTGAACACCCATCTCTTGCAAATACTGCTCTTCAGCCTACACCCCTTCACAGTAACTGCTATTCATCTCATCCAGACTCACCAACTCTGAATGTACCGCAGCTCGGATATGGTCTTCGCAACGGTTCTGTATAGCTCATAGTGTCGCACCGAGTGAGCTACACGATATCACCTCCGTGATCTGAACTCTTTCAGACATCACGCTCCAATGCACTGTAAGCTTAGATGTGATCTCAACCTACAGATCTTGTAGTACGCATTGACATATAGAAAAGCCTCAGCCAACATGGTTTACCCACAACTCAAGCTCTACGCGAATCTGTCTCTACAGAATCCACGCCTCAAATGCACCATAGACCTTGATGCCATCCCCGTCCATAGCATATGTAGTCAGTGACCTCGGGCCAACTGAACTACTACCCAAAGCATACGTGCTCCTGAATATTCACCAGAACTCAGAGGCACCCTCTTCCAGTAACACTCTTACAACTGGCACCCACTGATCTAGCATCAACTGTCTCATATACTGAGTCACATCCCCTACTCCAACACCACTGTGTCTTCCGCATAGAGCAAATGTACCCATCCAAGCGTACTCAGCTAATACTACCTTCCAACAAGCATCAAAGATTCATATGCAACACTAAGTTGCACTCTCAACTCACTCTGACGCAAGCTCCGTCAGAACAGAGACATCGAATATGCCAATCCAACACTAACACCATGCCTGAATATCTCGCATATTCACAATGTCTTCTACTTGTCTTCAAGGCATCCATATACACGGCTCTGCACCCAACACCATGGATCAGAGAACTAATGTAGCTACACCAAGTAGCACCATACGCCAAGCTCTGTCCATCTCATATCTCGGACAAGAAGCTACCATCATCTGTATATGCAACGGAAGCAAAGCTCTGTCCATCTCTTGGACCAAAGAATGTATATTCACCAACATTCCAGCTCTGAGTCCTCCGCTCTCTTTGGCTAACTGAATATGCATCTCAAGCATAAGCCAACTTCGTGGAATCAGAGGTTGTATATTCAACATCGAGCAACTTCTGCTCTGATACCAAATGTCACGGGCGGATCGGTCGACTAGCAATATACGCGGTCACGCAGCGGAAATTCATATTACCGATTACCCGTGTGGCACTACAGACTCCCTCCTAGTCCATAGTCAGCCTCACAAACCATCTCGGTTCGTCTCAAGACCTTCTGGTCATCTTGCCCCAACATGCACAGCGGAATAACCAACACGAGCCACGCTCATATGCCGGCCTACAAGTCACTTCATCGTGTCCTATGACACTCGTCCAACAGGTAAAATTCACTGTCTCCACAGTGTCGGAAAGGTAACCGTGAATAGCCGTCCACCTGGCCAAGCCGACATTACTTGGACTGCCCATATAGTCATAAGCTTCACCTGGCAATTAGCATCGAGGCTCCAACCAAGCATACGCATATGCGAGGTCCATCTGGCTATAAGGTTTCCGTATAGCAACATGAGAATGCTAGCCTACAACTTACTAGCATCCAATGATCTAGGCATAGTTCGCCCCTTACTATGCCACACTGTGCTACACCACCCCGGATAGCTCAACATAAAGCATGCAAAGCATATCTATAAGCACACCAAGATATGCATCTCGGATAGCTCAATCCTTCCAAAGAAGCTTCAGGCCAAGCGTACTGTCGACTCTCTGTCTAGCACGCATAGGACCCTAAGGCATTCTAGGAATGCCGCTGTACCACCTCCAGCATGTACAGTCCTAAGCCGTCTCCTACGACTAAAGAAACCAACGCATAGCCCTCTAGCTAAGCATGGCCCGGCCCACAGGTTGCTCCATGGAATACCCAATTAAGCTACACCCGATGGTGCAGCAGGGACGTCGAGGACCCTTCCCTATAGTAGCTAAATTTACCTTTTTGCCACTGCCAAAAGAAAACATCAAATCATGAGACCAATCATACTCTTTTTTGGCCCATGAAATGAATATACACTTCGCAGCTTCTCCAAGTCTTGAAGCTTCGCCAAGCCCTCCGGCTCGCCCCCGAATATTCACAACATAGCACCTCCGNCATAGGACCCTAAGGCATTCTAGGAATGCCGCTGTACCACCTCCTGCATGTACAGTCCTAAGCCGTCTCCTACGACTAAGGAAACCAACGCATAGCCCTCTAGCTAAGCATGGCCCGGCCCACAGGTTGCTCCGTGGAATACCTAATTAACCTATACCCGAAGGTGCAGCAGGGAGGTCGGGGACCCCTCCCTATAGTAGCTAAATTTACCTTTTTGCCACTGCCAAAAGAAAACATCAAATCATGAGACCAATCATACTCTTTTTCGGCCCATGAAATGAATATACACTTCGCAGCTTCTCCAAGCCTTGAAGCTTCGCCAAGCCCTCCGGCTCGCCCCCGAATATTCACAACATAGCACCTCCGTGCCATGAAGCTTCACCTCGCCCTCTAGCTTGGTCATGCATATTCAACTAGCCCACCGGCTCAGTCATGCATATTCATGCGCACGCACCTCTGTGCCACGCATATTCATTCAGCCCACCGGCTGTGTCACGGTATACGCATAGCCAAACAAACGTACCGTGACACTTGCCATTATGATGTGCCATTGTGACATGCCATTGTGCCATGCCATTGCATGCCTTGCCATTATGTTGTGCCATACCATTTTCGTGTTCTCTTATGCCAAGAGGCAGTGCCCATGTCAGTCCCTATAGTATGTCATTTTACAACGTTGTGAAAATGTGATTAAAAAATAATAGTTGACGACGTGACAAAAATGTTGTTAAACATGACAATTTTACAATGTTTAGAAAATGTTGTTAAACATGATTAGTTTACAATGTTTATAAAACATCGTTAAAAATAAGTATTCATACAACATTTAATAAACGTTGTTACAAAAGTTTATTTTACAACAACGAAAAAATGATGTTAAACATAGGACTTTACAACATTTGTCACAAAACATTGTAAAAATGAGGTATATTTTGACATTTATAAATAATATGTTGTCATCACCAGCATTTTACAACGTTTTTATTAAAAAAGTTGTAAAAGACCTGAGCTTTTACAATATTAGCAGAAAACGTTGTAAATGAAACGTTGTAATAGGAGTTTTTTCTTGTAGTGCTAGCAAACCCAATATATAATGATCCTGGGCAATTGGTTTTGAGTTGGATGCCCACAAACTTAATATGGTATCAGAGCGCAGGCCCACACGTGATAGGCCTAACGGTCACACATGTTCCACGTCACCCAAAAAGAGTTCCACATGTTAGGCTAAAAAAAACCCCACACATGGGGGGCATGTTGAGACATGAGATATGAGAGCCTAGCAAATCCAATATATAATGATCCTAGGCTACTCCACTCATGGCCAATTGGTTTTGAGTTGGATGCCCACAAACTTAGTATAGTTGCTTTCTAGTTGCATAATGGTTGCATAATAGTTGCGTAATATATAGTTGCATAATAGTTGCATAACAGTTGCATGTAAATCTAAACATACGATTTACTATGACGATCATAAGAGAATCATCGTGAAATCATCATCAATAATTATGTAAAATAAGAAGGCCTACCTTTCACCATGGTGCGCGAGTGTATCGATGATTGTGGAGGAAACCAGTTTCTCTCACTAGCCTTGGTGCACTTAAGTGTAGTTGAATGATGGGCTTCAAGCTACTTTTATAGGCAGAGAGAGGACTTGTTTCCTAATTTGTCTTAAACTCTTCTTACCCATCAAAGAAGATAACACCTCAAATTGACCATTAGCGTGGGACTCCTTTTATGAATTAGATAACTTAGATAGAACCCATATTTTGTAAAACAACTTTTATGTGGGCCACACTTAAATAAAATCTTACATTCTCCCACTTGGCCCATATGACATAATAAAAAATTATTTTACTAAAATATAGACCTAAATTTTACAAAACGACTCATTATGGGTTCAACTAAAAAAAATTGTAGTGCGATCGCGTTTTAGAACACATCCAATTCACCCTTTCCTTAATTGGTCATCATCATAATTTCATATTCAAACAATCTACTAATGTGAGTAATGGCGGTTGTATGTCAATGATACGGCATAGTCTTCGATGTACCACAACATTAATAAACCATTTGAAATGATCCATAAGTGAGGGATATAGACAAAATGACATTAGTTGCATATATATGGTCCAACAATAATATCTTTGTTAAGACAATTCTTGTTGACATTCATCCATGAAACAATCACGTATACATATAATGGAAAACAGGAAATTAGAAATATACTACAATGAGATCTCAAAAGATGTCTTATAGAAAATAATCATTATATCTATGTAACAATATGGCCAATGTGATGGGATACATCCAATAATATCATCATGTTCCTTTAAATGTCTTTAATAATAATTCCTTGGTTAATAGATTTGTAATCATAAGCTACATGCTTATATATTCTTTTAGACACTTATGTTTCTGACTATCTTCCTTAAGATGAAGTATTTAGCACCATTAGAATACTTTTCACTTTGAAAGAGACAACAATTGTGACACGTTAAACTCTCAATGACTTGCCAACAACGTCGACAAACCCAAGTCTTGAGATAAGTTTCGCAACTATAGCTATAAGTTGTGGTCTTAAGTTTGCCACAAAATTAGTCCTTCATACTTGATGATACAATAATGGATTGACATAACTTTAACGATAAACCCCTTCTCATTCGTAGGAGCACTTAACCAAAGGCACTTTCTACTATAAGGGTATACATTAGACTTCCCACATCCTCATTATATGGAAATTTCTTCTATTTGCGTACATTTACACTCATCTTTCTTAATATGGGTCTTACTAGCTGACTTACTGAATTTCTCTAGATCTCTATACTTCTTTTCTGATACTACCCTATCAATTATTGTGTTTAGCTTCGAAATATTTCAATTCCAAAATGAAATGATACAAGACTAAAAAATGAAATGATACAAGACTAAAAAATATCAAACAAACAAAGTTGTTTTTTTTTTTTTGCCTCATTGCTAACAAGAATTGAATCTGGGTCTAAATTCTCAACAACAACAAATACTGCAATCTATTTAACATATGTAAAATGGTTTTGAAAGATAAGTTGATTTTCTCTACCACTTGATCTAACAATTCATATGCGATGCATGCATGTGTGCATATGGGCTCGTACCAAAAAAACGCATGTATTAGAAAGGTAACACCATATTTTTTTCTCTATTAACACTACTTTTTCTTACACATAATTTACACAGCATCGAGGGCAAGTCCACATGAGGAGAATCCCGGGGCTAATTAATGAGGAGATCATCTTTAAAAAATTAACATTTGGATCATCTCTATAATTCTCCACTGATGGGTGTAAGAATAAGAATAAGGTAGTAGAACATGTAAAATTGTTTAAGTCAAATTTGGAGTTATTCAAAATGCTATTCTTACTTCTTAGGACAAATCTGGAGTAATTCAAATGCACAAAGAACAGTTCATGTTAGCCAATGTGAAAGTTAATAACCGGGAATCGCTTAAAGTAGGGGGCGCTCTCGCTCTACAATTCCATGGTTTGAGAGCGGGATCTCCTCTAGTCCGTGGTTCCAAAAGTATCGATCGACGATCCCATATTCTTCAGAACGTTTTCTATATCTAAAGCTTCTGTCAGTTTCTTTTTTTTTACGAGAAGCTTCTCATAGTTCGTGTGGTGATTTAAATTCTGTTCAATTAATCAAATAATTCAATATTTTAAAGTAGAGAGCGGTTATATAGCCCCTCCTTATTCAACTCCACAAAGACCTATATTTTGTGGGGCCACGTGCAGATATCTAGGGGCTAATTTTTGGAGAGAATGTTCTTGTCAAAATATATATCATCATATCAGTCTAATCTAAAACTTCTAACCTCATCAACAGTTAACAGTAAAAAAAAAGTGTAAAATATACCAAATTTTTAAGAGCTAATTTGGAGGGGTTAGAAGTTTTAGAACATGCATATTTTTAGATATGATATTCTGCATAGTGAAGACCGAAGAGAACATCCTCTCCAAAAATTCCTAGATCATCTGCATGTGGGCCCCAGAAAATGTGGGGCTTTTATCGGGTTGAATAAGGAGGGGCTATATAACCCCTCAAGTGAGGGCCTCCTTATTCAACCCCTCGTCTTTTGGGCCTATATGAAGATGACTCAAAGGCTAATTTCAGGTGAGTATATTCTCCGCACCATGTAAATCATTGTATAAAAAAAATAGCCCATCTTAAAACTTGTAACTCCCTCAAATCAGTTTTTAAAAAATTGATAAGTTTTAAACTTTTTTGTTTTTGCCGTTGATTTCTAATAAAATTTTTATGAGGTTAGAAGTTTTAGAACGAGCTGATTTCAGGTAAATATGTTTTGCTCGCCATGTAGATCATCATATCTGAAAACCAGCCCTTGGATTATCTTCATATGAGCTCCACAAGACAAGGGGTCTTTATTCGGCTCTCTAAGGATGGGCTATATAACCCCTCTCTATAATTAATAATAACTCTGACTAATTTATTTAAAAAAAATATTATTACTAAAATATTTGATCATATAAATAATTAAATTGACATTTTATCGTATTAAACTATTTAATATCTTGATTAATATAAATTTATTTAATAATCTGGTTATTGGTAGTCTAGTCGACGGTTGTCAGTTACCGGAAAATTCTAGTACTTTAACTACTTTAAGATCCGAGAAAATTTTAACAGTTAAAACTTCAACCAAGTGAAAATAATTCTCTTTTTTTTTTTATCTTATATCTAACTAGTTTTCCACCAAATTCTTGATCCCCACAAAATCCCTACCTACCATCCTCTATCCAAACAACCTGATATTTATTATGTATTTCATTTTGAAGATTAGGAGATGATTTTTTTTTTTAATATTTTATACAATAGTATATATATAAATCTGCACATGCGCTCCAAACCTTAGTAACCAGAAACGCCCATTCCCTCTGACGCTCCCACTCCAATCCGCGGATTTGCGGATTGAGAGCGGATCCGGCCTAGATCCGCGCTCCCAAAATTTAGAATCCGCGCACCCAATATTTGGGAACCGCGCTCTGAGATAAATCCTTCAATTCAACAAATGCTTGTAGCACAAGCATATTTATAAGAGCTCCCAGAGGTCTCCCCTCTTTACTCTATCCAATGTGGGACTAAAATTGATTCAATAGATATGTACAAAATCAGTAAATAATTTATAAGACCTCTTGGAGGTCTCCCCTCTTTACTCTATCCTATGTGGGACTAAATTCTTTAGAAAGTAAAACTTGAAGTTCTCTTGAGTGAATCTCAACCTTATTACAACAATGTAACCACTTGATCCATTTTAATTAATAAATATAATTTTAAAAAATAAAATAAAATAATGAATGAAATACCAGCATGCTTTTATAAATGCACTAATTTAAGATGCCCTTTGACTATTAAGTAAATTAATGAGTATAAATTATAGAACTCAATTACTTCACAACATTTTAGATATTCTACCTAACTTTTCTCACACTCCGATTACACCCACATGTTGGGCCAAATAGAGTTGATCCAAGGGTTATTTTTTATTGTGAAGATTATGGCTCCCCTCATCATGCAGATATCCAAAAAATAATCACATAATTTAACTTTTAAGCCCATTAAAAGATTACTGAAACTCAGGAGATGATGAATTTGTTAAGTACTTTAATTATTTTTGTGGGATATTTTCAAATTATATATATACACACAGGCGCTTCGAGGGCACTCTGAACCTTAGGAAAATTTTAATTAGGCGCTCCGACGCTCCCGCTCCGGCTCCCGCTCCGGCTCCCGCTCCCCCTCTGCGCTCTGGTTACTTAGCTCTAAACCATAAGATATTTTTTAATTGGGCGCTCTGATGCTTCAACGCTCCCGCTCCCCTCTCTGGTTACTTATAATGTAACTGTAACCGTAGATATTTTTCGATAGTACTAAAAGTTTTATAATGATGTGACTTGTCGTGGAAATGATTTGTATTGTGAGAGCATCATCCCCATAAAAAAATCAACGCATAATGTGACCCAATAGACATAAGTGGGATGTTAATAAAGAAAAAATAAGAAACATTTTGAGAAAGAGGGGTACAACGAAGCTTGGCCTAGCAAATATTGCATCAATTTGCAAGAGGTCCACAGTTAAAAATGGTGTGAATTTGCATTTTCTTTCTTTTCTAATTTGTGACAGAAAATATTTAATATTCTCACCAAGCAACATTAAAGTACAAAGATTTGCATTAATGATGTGCATAAATTTGCTTTATGCAAATCACAACCGTTTGCATTTATCTGTTTCTGCTAATTGGCTTGGCTTCAAATTTATAAAAACCAAACCATCCAAAAGTATCAGCTGAAATAATTTGTTTTACAACATTTTCATGCATTTTCACAGGTCTGTATCTACATACAGCATTGATATTTTTTTTTTTGATCACTAAAAAGAGATAATATATTGATAGAAGAAGAGGAAGGTACAAGCTATTCCAAGGTAGAAATAGCAAGCGAGATATAAAATGCATGATATTGACAAACGACCCAAAGTATCAGTTGAAGTATTTTTCGAACAATGCTTTAGAGATGGCGAGGGCATTTCCTTGGGCCTTCACGGGATAAAGCTCCGTCCCTGATTGCCATCTATTCGAAAACGATATCCACTCTTTTCTCCATTCCTCCAACTTAAAGCTTTCATTCGTACTCAAACTTCTTAATAAATGACGAAAATACGTGGAAGCCCTTGGCAGATAGTACCCTTCCAGCAGTCCGCTCCAAAACTTGTTTGCTGATCATGACGCGTTACAGACAAATATGTAATATTTGTAATATTTTCAAAACTAATATCACCATTTTGAGAAAGTCGCAAGTAATATTTTACCATAATCATGAAGTTTGCTCTGATTGGTTTTTGTGTTATCGTACCACATTGTCACTTGTGTTCTAGCGTTCCATTCATACTGTAGAGAGAGAGAGAGAGAGAGAGAGAGAGAGAGAGAGATCACATCAACTTCCTGGAGCAATTGTGTGCGAAAAAAAGTGGGGAGTTATGATTCTAACCTGTCTCATCTCACTTGGACCTGCTGCAAGTTTTTTAGCACTTTCCAGCCAAGTTCCTAGAAGAAAATTATCATCAGAAGCTAGAAGGGTGTCGATATCCTTGATCAGTTCAAGGAACTTTTCGCTCCGAAAACTCAATGCTTTGGCATCCTTGTGCTGGAAAGCTGTCACCGCATCCAAATATACTTGGTTTGCTAGTTTTGATAGTACTTGCCGAGTTAGGTCGACCAAATCATATCTGTCATTATTAACATGCACTATTAGAATCAAGGGTGGAAATATGGAATATTAAGGCAAACAATTATTAGTAGACGTATCTTTTGCAAACAAAATAGGGAGTTGGCCGAACATCTTCTACTTTACTGTCCATTTTCCTCTATGTTTTGGTTTTCCTGCATTCAGAGAGGGAGTTTGTTCAAAGGTGGAGTAATAATGCTTTATCTCCTTTTTGGTAAGAAATTGTGGATCATTCAGCCTTTCAAGGCACATAGGATGATGTTTTCAGATTTTATTTTCTTCTCTTTTGAGGTCGTTCGTGGTCTCAAGTGATCCTAATCTGTTTCGAGTCCTCTCTATTTGTAAATTCATTGTGTACGTTTGTTAAGCTTATTATATATTCTCTTATACCGATAAAAAAAAACTAACAGTATCAATTTCCGAGTAAAGATCTTAACAATTTATTTTCAATCAGGATGCAATCACTACATCTGCTTCTGTGGGTGTTACTCGAGTGCTTAAGCCAATATAAATACAGTAGCATGGTGAAGTTTCCATTGAAATGTAAGTTCAAACATAAAAGTTAAAAGAGTAGTAGTGGTAGGACGAACCCCAGAAAAATGACATTACTCATATCATGTGCTTTTTTAAAAAATTTCAAGTGATATATGTAAACTCTTTTTAAGCATAATCAAGAACCCGTCCCTTACCTATATGTGAGGCTTCCTGCAAGATCATTTCCTGCATCAAGGAATAGCTGTAAGGCCTGAATGACCTCCTTAGTAGAATACCATAAATGAGGCCGAGGCAAGACGAAGCTTGTTTCTCTAAAGGAGAATCTTCGGGTTCTGTCCTGTCTGAAGAGATTTTGCATGTGTCTTTTGGACATATCAGAACTAAAGTTCCATGATGGATCCCAATCTAGAAATTCAACTATGAAATCTTTATTATGGTCCTGCAACGGATAAAGAAAGTATGAGCATAAATGTTATTCATATGATAAAACGGCATGAAGAACCACGATAATCCAATAATGAATAGTGATGTTTAATAAAGTTATAGCTCAACAGGTTGACCATAGCTCCACTGGAGAAGAGGCACCTTTCTACCATTAAATTTCCACAGCTAACATTCAATACCTTCGCTTCCAAAGTGTGGTAAAAATTTAATTTTGTGCCTCACACCCAAAAACGAAAAGGAAACAAACCAAAATACAAAGAAAAGAAAAATAAAAAAAGAAAATCAATTTATCAGATTTTGTTTTAAAATCCCTTTGACCAATGAAGAAGATAGTACGAGCTCTTCTTATTCACAATTTTTTTGCCTTGAAACACCTATGGACTGGTTTTAACATCATTGGGGCTAGTAAGAGCATGAACAAATAATAGGGGGTTATTCGATTATGACTTTCATGGACTTTCGGGGAGTCTTGAAAGTGATGGACTTCGACGGATTCTGACAGACTCCTGTAGATTCTTGCTGCAAAGTTCAGCAGACTCATGCGGAGTCTTGCTGCAAATTACTGCAGACTCCAACAGACTCCTGCGGACTCTTGTTGAAGAGTCCTGCAGACTCCTACAGACTTTTGTAGAGTCCTGGAGACTCCCGATGATTAATATTTTTCATTATTTATCAATCATAATCTATTTATATTATTAATTATTAAAAATAATAATAATATTAGTTTTGAATTTATATTTTTTACTAGTAATTATTTGTATTTATATTTATGCTTTTTATAAATTATTATATTTATTAATAACAGTAAGTAAAAGTAATGGTTAGAAATAAATAATGGTTGTTATGATTAATAATTTTAATTAGTTATCAATCATAACTATTTATATTATTAATAATTAATACTTTACTAGTAATAAAATTTTTTAATGTACATTTTTTTTAAATTTGATAATATTAATTAATCATATTTATGATTATTATGAATTAATATATTTATTAATTATAATAAATAAATAATGATTTAAAAAGAATTATAGTTTCTTAAATTTAGAATTAATATATATAATAATTACTTGTAGTAATCAATCATAACAGTTTGTAATTATTAATTACTAATAATAATATTTATTAATTTATATTAGTTAAAAGTAGTATCATTATTATTCAATAATTAATAATTAATGTTAGTTATTAATATTAAAAATTAGTATCATTATTATTCAATAATTATTAATAATTAATGTTAGTTATTAATGTTAGTTATTAATATTAATTATTAATTATTAATTATTAATTATTAATATTGATATTAATTATTAAAATATGAAGTCCACAATCTCACCTATTTTGGTCGGATTTCAAACAAGCCAATTAACACACAAAAGTCTTTCAAAGTCCATCAAGAAGGTAAATACATCAAAGTCATGGACTTTAAAGTCCACAACCATTAACACATTACTTCACAAGACTCTTTCAAAGTCTTGAACCAATAACACGACTTTGCAAGAGTCCCTCAAAGTCTTGAACTAATAACACATGACTTTGAAAGACTCCTTCAAAGTCTTAAACCAATAACACATGACTTTGCAAGACTCCTTCAAAGTCTTGAACCAATAACACCTAACTTTGCAAGACTCCTTTAAAGTCTTGAACTAATAACACATGATTTCAGAAATCCATGAAAGTCCATTGAAGTCCATGAAAGTCATGATTGAATAACCCCCTCTAAAGTGCCAAACCTCAGCTACAATTCAATCTCTACTACCTAGAAGGAAAGCATTCAAAATTTGAAGAAACTGTCGACAAAATTACAACACAAAACATAAGAAATTTCTAGATATTAAGAACACTTTAATTCTTATTCTTCTTAGTTGAAATGAGTAGAATATGAAAATAGATAAGTCCCAATGCAGAAGTATTCTTATTTACCCCATGCTATACAAGGGCTAGATAGAGGTCGTTAGCATCACAGAGTGCATGCCTAAAAGAGAAACTGCGACAACTAGTCAATTCGAAGAATACAATCTAGGGAATCATTAAACCCCACATGCCTTACAAAATATTAGCAATCCAAGAAATCACAGAAAATGGACCACCTTCTATTTCAAGAGAGTGGTCTAATTTAAGGTTTTCATGTGTAAAAGTATAAAGAGGACTGAATGATTCAATTTGTAATACCCTTATTTCTTGAAGTTACTAATGTTAGGGAGCAGCCCACTTTTGTTAAGGGCACCCTGTTAGAGTTTTAGTAAGTTTGGGTTTATAATAGATATAAATACAAACTCTAAACCCAAACCCCTTTGCTTTGGTCAACTAGAATAGAGAGAGAGAGAGCAAGAGAAAGATTTCGGCTAGGGCTGGGAAGGAGAGCTCTTGAAGAAGAACGTGGGTTTCGTCTGGAGGATCGACCGGTGAAGGAATCAAGGTCGTTAGGGTGAAGGCTAGATACTTTTGTTGCTGAACTCTTCTTCTTCTTCTTCTTCCTTAGGCTTCAAACTTCTCCGGAGACTTGAGGCAAGTAGTAACTTGCTCTTTTGGTGTAGATTTAGGTTTTCTGTGTTGTTGTTATGATTCCTTAATGATTGAATGCATGAAACCTAGCATATATGGTTGCATGCTAACTACATGAATGAGTGCATGAAATCCATAATCGTAGGATGTGAGCATGATTCTAATGGTTTGAATGCAAGGAAACTATGTATATATGTTGTGTATATGATTCCCTAACACTTGGAGGTGAGAAAACCAAGCTCCCATGGAGTTCCCAAGAGGAACAAACCCTAAAATCGCAAAGGAAACCCAGGGGGTATCGGTACCCAACCAGAGGGTATCGATACCTGCCCATTAATGGTTGACAGATAGGGCTAGTATCGATACCCACCATGTGGAGTATCAATACCAGCAGTGTATGCTAACCAACATAGTTGTTGGTATCGATACTAACAGAAAGGGTATCGATACCAACTCCGAGGGTATTGATACCTACTTATTAATGGTCGACGGATAGGGCCAGTACCAATACCCACCTTGTGGGGTATCGATACTAGCGGTATCTGTCACCTTTATGATGGTTGGTATCGATACCAATAGAAAGGGTATCGATACCAACTGATTGTCAACCCTGATATAGGTTGTTTTGGAGTTCTTTTGAAGGTAACTTTTGGTTAATGGCTATCATGATCTTGTGAAACACTTTCATGTTATGGAACAATTGTGGACACACGAATCATGTATGAAACCTACATAACTTGATGTGTGCTTGAATAACTTGTTTGGCTTGTGTGCAAACATAGTTTAGGTCTAATACAGGCCTGGTCCTCTCCAAGCGAGGTCTACGGAATTGCCAAGTGAGGTCTACGGAATCACTTGACACGTAAGTAACGCCGACAGGGTTACCAGTGTTCGGGGGACGGATTTCGAGGCGGTTCATCAGATTCAAGTGGCGCACGACCAGTGTCTCGAGTGAACTACAGGGACGGGTGAAACGTGGGTAGTAACTAAAGAGCACTACTTGTTGCGAGAATCTAAACTTAGTTAAAAACTAAAACTAAGGAAATCTTATTCCCAATTCAATAATCAAAAGTCCCTAATACAATCTATTTATAGACAAACATAAGAAACCCAAAATAACTAGGGAACCCTAAATAGAAACAACTAGGAAACCTAATTAGAATGAAACTAGGAAACTTAAACAAAGTAGGAAACAAACTAGTGGTTGAACTTAGAAAGTTACTAAAACCAGAAACACTATTCACGTGAACAATGACACTAAAAATATAAACTTCTAACAAACTTAACTAAAGACCATAAAACACCACAGCCGTCAATCTGTGCATCTCTTTACTTTGCTTAATCTTTTATGTTGGTGAATCTTATGCAATAATGTTAATGCACTCTTGTGAAACTCATGGTTATCCTGAATCTAAGCCAAGGGCAAGGTATTAAATATCGACATATTTCGACCGAAATTATCGAAATATTTAGGTTTCGGCAGTGACCGACAGGAAATATGCCTTACAGTTTCGATTTGCAATTATTTCGGTCGAAATCTTTGTTTATCTTGAAATATTTCAAGAAACAGTGTATTTTGACCGAAATTTGAAGAAAATAGTTGAAAAAAAGGCTATTATTTCGGTGAATTATGTCGATTTTTCAAAAAAAAAGAGATTTTTGTCACTGTTTTTCCATACCTTGCCATTAAATCAACCACTACCCTAACAGGCTACCCAGAATAAACCCAAACCATAGAGATCAAAAGAGAAAGAAAGAGAAAGAGGGAGATAGAAAAAGAGAGGAGTTAGAGTATGAGAGGGTGAGGGTGAAGGAGAAGGCTGTGGGGCCTGCAACTTCAGCATGCTCGTAGAGACCTTGCAAATTCCACCTTTTTCTTTTTCCGCTTGCATCACCCTGAAATTCCCTATGGTTCCTTTAGGGACGAAAGGTATGCTGGCTTCTTTTATTTTTCTTCTTTCAACTTTTAATAAAGTAACAAGTCTTGTTTTGTTTGGGTGTTAGACAGGAACACCACAAGTCCTTTCAACTTTTAATAAAGTAACAAGTCTTTTAATAAAGTAATAACTCTTGTTTTGTTTGGGTGTTAGACAGGAACACCACAAGTCTTGTGGGTTTGTTTGGGTGTTAGACAGGAACACCTAATGTAGGCATTTACAGCTCACCTAACACTTTTGGCTACGGTGTTAGCTTACATCCTACATATTTGCTTATCCTGATTAAACTAAATAAAAAAGTACTAGTAAATGTTAAACAAATTATATTTACATGAATCAATTATTAAAAATAATTAATTATTATATTTACTCTAATGTTTTATTTAAAAAAGTTAAAATGTTTCTAGATACTTATAAGATCATCTAATAAAATGTCACTAGTCTTTATTTTCACCCACCATTTAATTGCTAGAGTTTGATAATGTGTTTTTATGCTTGTTTTATTGTTACCTAAGTTTTGAACAAACATTTCCACAATACTTCTATCATTAGTACAATATTTCCATCATTTCCGTGAAATTGTAATTATTTCCACACTAACCAAAATATTTCCACGAAATATTTCCATTTCCAAGTGGACCGAAATTTATACCGAAACCGAAATTTAATACCTTGGCCAAGGGAACTAGTGAACTTGCTGGCTAGGTTTTGACCTAGAATCATTAATCTTTTCAGGTCCAGGTCAGCAGGCGAATCCTCGATAGAGGCGGGGTACGAGATAGGCAAGAATAAGTCTTCGGAGTTTCCTCGATTTTCGTGAAGACATTAGTTATTCTTTTAATTAAGTTTTGTTTTGGTTTGGACACATGTTTAGTCCATTTATTCTTTGAGAATATTCGTTCATTCGTTTGTTCATTTGACATCTTATTAATAAAGT